>ML660201.1:52426677-52657173 GCA_007570785.1 Antilocapra americana
CGGCCGCGGCTCCCGAGCGCGGCCGGCCCCGCCCGCAGCGGCCGGGCCGGGGGCGGGGGCGCGGGGCGCGGGGCGGGGAGGGGCGGCCGCCCGGCGCACAGTAGGGCCCCCCGCGCGCCGCGCCCACCTTCTGGCCGGCGAGCCTACTCTGCGCCCGGCCCCGCCTGTTCCTCGCTCCCGCCGCTGGGCGGCGGCCCCGAAGCGGTCCCGTTTGTCCTGACGAGAGACCGGCCGGAGCCCGGGAGGATGCCCGCGGTCACGTCGGGGAGAGCCGGCGAGGTGGGGGACTCCCGAGCCGCCCCCTCTCCGGGCCCGCGGGTCTCGCCCTCGCACGGTGCTCTCCGGGCGTTTTTGTTCTTTCCCCTCAAGTTCTTTTCAGTAACAGCCTTTTAGGTCAAAATTCAAAAAAAAAAAAAAAAGAAAAGAAATGCGGAGGTACTAAAGGATGACCTGGGCTTTTTTGGTTTGTTTTAATCCCCTACCCAATGACGCTGCGCACTTTCAGCTCCCCGCCCCCGCCCCCACCCCACTCCACTCAACCCTTTCGCATTTCGGATTTCCCGCTGGTATTCGTGGCTCACTTAAAGTGACAAAATTTTAATTGTAAAAATTTAAAGGATTCCTTAAACTCGTTGACAGAATTTTTGCAATTCCTTGAGCAGCGTTTCTGACGCCGAGGGAGCCGCACACGTGGTGTGGGTGGGTGGGTGGATGGGTGGGGGTGCGGGTGGGGCGGGCCTGGGACTCTCAGGTTGGGAGGGTCCTCGTGCTGCCTCGTGCATGGACACGGTGGACTCGGGGCACCTTCGTTTCCTGCCTCTCCGGTGAACCTGTCCAAAGCGGGGCTGAGAGATGGGCAACTAGAAAGCCTCTGGTCTTCTGGACAGGAGGCCTTGCTTACCTCGTCTGTTTCCAATCCCATCTGCTGAAAAGCACACCCTGTTCTGAGTCTGGCAGTCCTTGGGGAGCAAATCGAGCCGTGATTTCAAGATTTTAAGTAATCGATCAATTACTCGCCCACGATGCTCTCCACCCCCTTAGCGTCTTAATTTGGCCGGTTCTTCTGCCTGTAAGGATGCTGGTCCTTGTTTGCAGTTACAAGTAAAATATTGTGAGAATGTTTATCAGCTTGGAGAACGTCCAGAGTTTAATTCATCAGATCCATGTCCTCTGCCTGGCCCATAAAATAGGAAGTTGAAGAATTATAGCTCTAGAGGGACTTAAAAGAAGACCATCACCGAAAAACCCTGCTTCCTTGCTTGCCAGGTAGGTAGACAGTTTGACACTGGCTCAGTATTCTATACTCAGGCATCAAAGTGCTGCATGCGTCCCTCTTCTTGATTGCTCCAGACTGCCAATCTGCTTAAAAAAAAAAGCTGAAATATAATTTGCAGAATCTGACATTTAAATAATCAAATTTAAATGTACAACGTAATAATTTTTAGTTTCTTGACAGAGTTTTCCCCCACTTGAACTGAGAAATAATGGACATATATCACTAAGTTTAAAGTGTGATGGCTTGATGGCTTGATTCATGGTATGTTGTAAAATGACTACAATGAATACAGAGACAATAAAACCAGAAGAAACTGTTTCTCCTTGTGATGAGCACTCTTAGGCTTTACACTGGTAATGACTTTCTTAGTATCATACAGCAATGTTAACTATAGTCATCATGTTGTATATTACATCTCTAGTACTAAATTATTTTTCTTCCAGTCTTACTGAGATATAATTTGCCATACAGCACTGTATAACTTCAGGGTGTATAGCATAATGATTTGACTTACATGCATCATGAAATGATCATTGCAGTATAAGTTTAGGGAATATCCATCGTCTCTAGTAGACTTAAATTATTTTATAACTGAAAATTTGTACCTTTTGACTATCCTTTAATCCCCCCCACACACACCATCTGGTAGCACAGATTAATAGGTTTAATTCTTTTAGGTCTGCAACATAATTTTGAGTGAAATTTTTTGTATGGTTTGAGGTAGAACCAATCTGCTTTTGGGAGAGAAATAATCATAATTAAACGATACTGACTGAATGGAATTCCATCATAGTAAGGTCATAACTTCCCAGGTGGCTCTTTGGTAAAGAGTCTGCCTGCAGTGCAGGAGAACCGGGTTCCATCCCTGGTTGAGGAAGATCCCCTGGAGAAGGGAATGGCAACCCAGTCCAGTATTCTTGCCTGGAGAATCTCATGGACAGAGGAGCCTAGTGGGCTGCAGTCCATGGTGTCGCAAGAGTTGGACCCAACTTAGTGATTAAACCTACCTACGTACCTAAGCTCATAACTGGTGCAACATTTTTTTATAGTTGATCTGAATACTTTCTAAATTTCCTTCCAGATATTTTTTAAAAAGTGATTTTTCTACTATATGTAAAATAAATTAACAAGGACCTATTGTGTAGCACAGGGAACTATACTCAATATCTTAAGCCTATAATGGAAAAGAATCTGAAAGACAAGATATAAATGTATAACTGAATCATTTTGCTATATACTTGAAATTTTTGACACAACATTGTAAAGTATCTATACTTCAATGAAAAATGTGATTTAAAAAAAGTGACCTATACTTAGTGAAGCCTAAAAATGTAAGAAGTTAAGCAACAGAAAGAGAAATACTGTAAGTCTGTTTTTTAAACTACTGGTCTTGATTTATTAGTGGATTATGAAATCAGTTAGTGTGTCACAGCCAAATACTTTTTATAAGTCAAATAGTACAGAACAGAATAGAAACTATCAGCATTCTCTCCTAAATTAAAGTGTTGTTTCATTGTATTATGTGTGGGTGTTTGTGTGTACCAGCAGCTGATGTAAAGTTTGTTTTCTTACTGTGTTTGGGGCTACATTTTCAAAACTTGGACAATGTATAACTATAGGAGCAGCACTCTTTCCTTCCACAGACATCCACTGAGTGCTTATGTTTAGCCAGGTCCTCTGCTAAATTCTGGGGATAATATGATAAATAACACGTGGTCTCTGCCCTGCAGCAGTGCGCACATGCAGTTCTATCCACATGTAATTCCTAGAAATGAAGGATTGTGCCTTGGTTTCCTTTCCCCAGCTACAAGGGCTTATTCCAAATACTGAGGTTTGGTCCTAGGGCACTTGTCTTTTTTTTTTTTTTTTTTTTGCAGTTAATGCTCAGTTGTTTATCTCTCTTGAGATTTGCAGGCATATTTGCTTTTCTTCTAACTAGGGGAACTTTGTTCCCAGGTTCATAATTACATACTATGTTTATTGTATTGGGAAGGAAGTACAGGTCTAGTCATGGGAGTTGGCCTTAACTGAATCAATTTCCAGTTTATTCCAACTATACTTAAACTACCCCTACTGACAGACCTCAATTTTTTGGTTTGGTTTTGTTTTGTTTTTCTTCTCAGTCTTCAGATATTTTTAAATACTGGTATATTATTTTTGAAATCATGACAAAATGTTATTTTCTAGGCATTTAGCAAAACAGTGTTGGCATTAGTAGTGAATGACATTTAAACATGTTGCAGACTGAGGTTAGGAAAATTAATACGCTGCGTTTCTGATCATGCCATGTGGGAGGAGGGTCACTTCTTGACAGCAGCTGTGTGCCGTCATGTCTCTGACATTTGCTCCTCCTCTATCTGCAATACCACTTCTCAGTCTCCAGACACCATAAATTCCCAGGAGATTTATAAGATCTTAATTTAAAATTAAAAAATATATATAACCAGTTCAACATGTTGGACAAGTTAAACACACACATACACACACACATCTACTTTGTGAATGACTGTGGTGTTTCTACACGTGATTTTTAAATCTAGTTATGAATTTTACCTGCAATCTCTCAGTTTTACTTGAATTTTATTAAGGTCCTTTGCTCCTTCTCTGGCTATTCTGTCTTGTCCTCTCTTATCTTGCCTCTCACCAAATGGCTTGCTCCTTTTTTATAAGGTCTTCAGGACCAAAGCCAGGCTTGCAGTCCATTTCTTCTGATTTTCAGTCGCCCGATCCTTTCACTATACATCTCTGCTTAATTCACATTCTAGTTCTATTTGGAGCGATTGCCTATAAATAAAAAACAATTTTGCCAGAATATTTTAATAAATGCTTGATTATATATAAATTATTAGGTTACAATATAATACAGCTATTGGTTCAAAATTTTAAAAATGGAAAATGTACACAACTTTTTATTTTATTTTCTCTTAATACCCCAGTTTACAGCTTTCAGGTAATTTGAAAAGATTGAAACAGACATAATTGTAAGGCCATTTCTTTGATGACTCCTAGTTTTGAAAATGTTTTACCTCTCATAATTTATAATAATAATGTTTAATTTCAAGGAAGTTCCACTTGGTGGTTTCAATAGTTTTGAGTTAGACTATTTAAATGTTAAAGTTTTAATTGTTTAAAACATCTTTTAGACATTCAAAAAATACTTTTGCTATGCAGAGAGTAATGAAAAAGAGGTTTGCCCTGCTTTCTCAGTTTTTCTTCATTCCTCCCCTATCCCCAGGAATGGATGTATTTTGCCTTTCAGATTGCCCTTTAAGTATCCAGAGGTAGGAAGTAGTCAGCTATTAGGAAGAAGAGAATGCCACGCAGGGTTTTCAGTTCAGGAGAATTGTCTTCTATTTGTCTTTTAGTTTCAAGAGTTTTCATTTTCATGAAGTAATGGTAGAACGGAAAGAGCCCTAACCTTTATCTCTGCTCACTGTGACCTAGAGCAAGAGACCCACCCTCTCAGACTTAGTTTCCTCATCTAGAAAATGGAAATATATTCTCATAATCTCATCAGTGACATAACTGAGAAAATATCAAGTCAGGCTCCTAGTAGGAACTCAGTGAATGTGGCTTATCAACTAGGTGAAAGCAATTAGACTGTTTTTGTTTTTTCCTGATAGTCACTTGCATTAATACACAGTTTGGATGCTAAACTGAGGATTTTTTCATATATACATTCATCTTTAGTCATCAGCCTACATGGATACTCTACTGTCTTTCTTGCATGTAAAAAAATCACTAGCTGAAATAAGTAGATTTTGAAATAGCTGTGAATCCCAGATATCTGTATAAGAATGGTTTTCTCAGGACACGCATGGAACTTACAGGTCTTAGGCTTTGTCACATAAAACAAAAAGCAAAACCAAAAAAACCCCTTTTTATGATGGAAAACATCAGACAAATATAGAAGTAGGCAGAAGAGAGTAGTGAATCCCCCTTCTACCCATAACCTGGCTTCATCCTATGGCTAATCCTGTTCCATCTATCTGTACTTCACCCGCCTCCCTCTTCTGAACCATTCTAAAACCCCTCAAAGGAATTTCATCATTTAAAAGTTGTTTCAAACAGTTACCTCTGGTAGATTTTCAATTTATGAGAAAATTTTGTCTGCTAACATTTTCACAACTCTGCTATCTGCTTACTCTGGAGTTTCGGGGCCTGAGGACGTAAATGCTGGGTCCAGGCTGAGAAATGGGCAAGGAGCTTGGACTTGGGAAAAGACAGTTATGGTATTTCAGTTGCTAACAAAAGAACCACCAGAACAACAAAAAAAAACATAAGCAAAATCCCAACACTTGTGTGTCCGTGATGTATCTGTCTTCCCTTACTAAGACGTAAGCACTTTGACATCAGAAGCCATGGATTATTGATTTTTTTACGCCCAGGAGTTGTTGCCCTACACAGCTTGAAACCAAATAAGTGGGCCATCGGTGTTTGTTGAAAGATTGATTGCTGAGTGTTTAACTTGCAAACCCAAGCCTACTATTAAGCAAATAATTCAAATGTCACTTTGTCAAGAGGTCCTCCATCACTGTGGTTCTTTATTCTAACAGTTCTATTTTTCTTTCTACATGTATCACTACCCGAAATTATATTTTTAACATTTATTTATTGTTTGTTTTCCCACTCTGGAACATGAACCCCATGAAAGCAGCGGTTTCTTTTTTTAGAGACTATTATTTTAGAGCAGCCTTAAGTTCACAGGAAAATTAAGAGAAAGGTACAGAGATTTCCCATACAGCCCCTAAGGCTGTTTTTTGTTGTTTGTTTGTTTGTTTTTTAATTTGCTGTTGTAACCTTGGCTTATGGTATGCCTAACATATGGTAAATGTTTTTATTATTGAAAAAATTGTCATGCCATAAATTCAGTCACCTTTAGAGGCTATATTTTCATCATTCGTGCCTATAAAGTTGAGGGATCCCTCAGGATATCTCAGGCTCAACTACTGAACTGAGGCTTACCTAGGTAGCCACAAGCCTTCCTGTCTCTATGAACATAATTTTATTTTGAATATGTGGACTTTGCTCTTGATCCAAACAACTGCTACTCCTGATACACAGTATCAAACTGGGGATGGGGAAGGTTGAACCAAAGCCTGAGGAGTGAGGCTTCTGATCACAGTGAGTTCAGCGACTGCTTCCCCAGCGAGAGTCCTGCCACATAATTTCCTTTATCCCTGTTTACACAAGAGGTTTTCAGGCACGCAGGGGCCTATTTCTGAAATTCCTTTAGGTATAAAGATGCAAACTAAGCTAGCAGTAGACTGCTTGCTGCCCTGGCCATCCCCACAACTGTCTCTTCAGTCCTGGTTCTGACACCTACAGGGCACTTTTCACGCATCTGAGACAGGAAAAGTGGACCCACTTTCTGGAGATGACACTTCGGCCTGCGGGACACTTGTGTTTTGCATTTCTACTGCCTTTTAAATGAGTAACTGGCTTCCCTGGTGGCTCAGAAATTACAGCATCTGCCTGCAGTGCGGGAGACCAGGGTTTGATCCCTGGGTCGGGAAGATCTCCTGGAGAGGGAAATGGCAACCCGCTCCAGTATTCTGGAGAACCCCATGGACGGAGGAGCCTGGTGGGCCACAGTCCACGGGGTCAAAAAGAGTCGGACACAACTGAGCAACTTCACTTTCACTTTCAAATGAGTAACTGGTAGATTGATCATGAATCGCCTTTATATGTTTAGGAACTTTTGTACACTAGTGGGAGCAGGTAGGGAGGGCATTGGGAGATGTGTATGCTTTACAGTAGGTAATACTTTGTTAAAACTCAACATTCAGAAAACTAAGATCATGGTATCTGGTCCTATCACTTCATGGCAAATAGATGGGGAAACAGTGGAAACAGTGACATACTTTACTTTTTTGGGCTCCAAAATCACTGCAGATGGTGACTGCAGCCAAGAAATTAAAAGACGCTTGCTCCTTGGAAGAAAAGTTGTGGCTAACCTAGACAGCATATTAAAACGCAGAGACGTTACTTTGCCAGCTAAGGTCCATCTAGTCAAGGCTATAGTTTTTCCAGTAGTCATGTACGGATGTGAGAGTTGGACTATTAAGAAAGCTGAGTGCCGAAGAACTGATGCTTTTGGACTGTGGTGTTGGAGAAGATTCTTGAGAGTCCCTTGGACTGCAAGGAGATCCAACCAGTCCATCCTAAAGGAAAGCAGTCCTGAATATTCATTAGAAGGACTGATGCTGAGGCTGAAACTCCAATACTTTGGCCACTAGATGGGAAGAATTGACTCATTTGAAAAGACCCTTATGCTGGGAAAGATTGAAGGCGGAAGGAGAAGGGGACGACAGAGGATGAGATGGTTGGATGGCATCACCGACTCGATGGACGTGTTTGAGTAAACTCAAGGAGCTGGTGATGGACAGGGAGGCCTGGCGTGCTGCAGTCCATGGGGTCACAGAGAGTCAGACACGACTGAGCTGAACTGAACTGAACTTAACACTTTGCTTACTGACATTGTATCTGGCAGCCACTCTCCCTACCACTGTGAAATGGGTACGTGGATTTTTTTTTTTCCTCTCAAAAATATTTTTCTGATTTTAATTTCCTATAATTATCCATTTATTCTCAAAATCTCAGTAGGTCAATTTCTGCATACCTTCACCTAGAATGCAGAATTTAAAAAAATTTTTTTTTTCCTGTGATAGTAAGAAGTTGATTCTTCCCTGTACAGGGATTTAAGAAGGTAAATTTAGTTGACCTCTTTAGCTGTTCTCCTGCCAAGTGGAATTGCAGTGGCCTAGCTGAATTGCATCATTTATTAATGACAGAAATAGAATTATTAGCATTGAGGGCAATATTTAGTCTGGGTCTACAGAACATGATTCTCATTATGATTTTTCTATTACTATATTTAATACTAGACTGACTAGACATTCCCCCCCACTCCAATTTTTAAATCTATCATGTAGCATGCTTAAAAGAGGCAATGTTATATAAAACCAATAAAATAGTTACAAGCCACAAAAATCAATAACAATTGTAATATAGGAGCAAAAGAAGTCAATACAACCAAATAATGGAAGGATATTTAAACCTAAGAGGAAAAACAAAATAGAAAATAGAAATCATAGCTCTGGACTTTGATGTAAATTGTGACTTTTTTCTTTTTAATTATTTTTTAAAAATTACAGAATATAAGCTTCCTGTAACCTGTATACCAATGTTCACAGTAGCATTGTTCATAGTGGTCAAAAAGTGGAAACCATCCAGATGTCTATCAGCTGACAAATGGATAAACAGAATGAAGTCCTACAATGGAATAGTATTCAGCCTTAAAAAGGAACAAAGTGCAGATAATAGACATAATAAATGCCTCAAAAACATTATGCTAAGTGAAAAGTCAGTCACAAAAGACTTCATATCATATGATTCCATTTATATGAAATGTCCAGAATAGACAAGTCCATGGTGCCAGGAAGAAAACAAGCTGTTGCCAAGGGATTTAAGGGGGCACAGAGAAAATCAGGACTGATTATTAATGAGCACAGTTTCTTTGGGGAGGGGTGATGGAATGTTCCAGGTAGTGGTGATGATTGCAGGACTCTGTTACATATGCTAAAACCTATTGAACTGTACGTTGAAAAGGATGAATTTTATGGTCTGTGGATTATATCTCAACTAAAAGAATGATGGGGAGAAAAAGATGGTTAACTGTATTCTTCCCTTACCAAATAACACCCAGAATGGTTTTTCTTTGCTCCAGCCACCTACCTTGTTTTCCTGTCCTCTTACTCTCTTATTCCAGGGCTGCAGCAGACTACCATTCAGGTCATAACTCTGCCCATAGGGGCTGGCCAAGTGGACAGAGAGGGTCTGATGTCCTAGCCGTGCACTCATTCTGCCTGAAAGAGAGGGCTTTCTTCTAACTCATGTAAAGGTGACTTTGCCTGGGCTTTTGGAATTGGAATGGTTGGTAAATACATGTACTTCGTCTACTATCTTGGATTAAAAATCAAACACTTCATAAGTCAGAAAGAGAAAGACAAATACCATACGATATCACTTATATGTGGAATCTAAACTATGACACAAATGAATCTATGAAACAGAAATAGACTCACAGACATAAAGAACAGACTGTTGTTTGCCATGGGGGAGGGGTAGATTGGGAGTTTGGGGTTAGAAGATGTAACCTATTACATATAAAATGGGTAAACAAGTTCCACTGTATAGCATGGGGAACTATTGACACATTCAGTACACTATGATAAATCACAATGGGGAAGAACATTTAAAAAACAATATACACGTATAATTGAATTACTTTTCTGTACAGCAGAAATTAACCCAACATTATAAATCAACTATACTTCAATTTAAAAAATATGATAAAAGAGAAAAGTCAAGCACTTCATTTTACTCTAATGCTGTAGTGGATTATTTTCTAGAAGTGAACACTCTTTGGCCCTCTCTTTACAAGCTGGGTTGAAAATGATATGATTAAGCTTAAAAAGTACATTTCTATTTTAAATATGTTATACAGTTCCTTTAAACTTGCCTTTTTTGTTTAAAAAGGATTTGGTGTATTGTTCAGCTTTACATTATGATCCTCCAATACAGTTTTTATATTTGATACCATCACTACTAAGAGGATTTCCTGATACTGATTTGTTCTAACAATGCAACTTTTCTGAAGGCATTCTTGTAGAGATTTCAAAAGAGCTCAAATAATAGTATTTTCTACACTAAATTTAATCAGTGAGTCAATGCACATTTATTGAGTTATTATTATGTTCAAAATAACAGCCTATTCCAAACAGGAAGAACCCCCAAATCACGGTACTTTACATACAAAGTACTTATGTACTTAGCATGTAGTAGATACTCAATAAATATTAGTAGATGAATCTATGAATAAGAGCAATTTTGTTTATTTGTGATACCTAAACATATTTGTGATACCCAAACACTGACAAATAACCCTAGAATTTAATAGGTCCTTAATTCTACCATTAGAGAAAGAAGGGAAGCTGATGTAAAAAATGTGATATAATTAATGACTACTTCTAAGATGAATCCCCCAACTCGTAAACTAACCATTGTTTTAGTGTTAAATATTTGTAGCTGCCAATTTTCTTCAGCAGTTTTTTTGTCTACTTTGCCTGTTTGTTTATGCAAGAGTATATACTGTTAGCTTTCATGGATATCTGAAGTGTTTCTATATAAAAATCAAGAATCAGCGGTTCTCAAATCTGGCTGCACATCAAACAGTTAATGTTTTTGTCTTTGTGCTTGTTTGTTTCCAGTCCTGGAAAGGTGGAATCCAGGATTCCTAGACTAATTAGTACCACCTGCTTGAGCTCATGAGTCAAAGTTAAGAAGCATCTTAGGTAATTATTTTAAGTTTTATTTCCAACTGTACAAATTATACATGAACAGATTTTTTTTCATTAAAAAATGGAAAGATTTTGAAGAATGCCAGATTCTCCTCATCAGTCCCAATCTTGCTTCTTTCCTTCCTTGATGTGGCTGTGCTTCTTTCACACATTAAAAATTTGAGGACCACTGCCATAATGAACAGGTCAGAAGCAGCAAACTGAAAAGTTGTATTAGAACTCAAATATGAGGCCTCATTTTTAATGTTTCTCTATTGTGGAGACACAAAAAGTTGGATGCGATTGAGCGCATTTGCACACTCACACACACACATGCATACACACACACTATTGTGTGAATTACAGAGTCCAAGTCCCGGTTAAGACAGAAGAACTCCCTTTTCAAGTATTTGAGGGCCATCATTTAAGATGATATCTGACCAAAAGAATCTCTTCCTTCTCACGAAAAAAAAAAAAAAAGTTTAATTTCAGTTACCCTCAGTGAGAAATGTGAGCAATGGAAATAGTAAACATATTCAGTGTATGGGGAAAACAGTTGGTATTCAGTAAACACCAAGTAATTTATTGACTTGGCAAGGATCCCTTGAACTCTAGTATGTAGTTAACTCTTACTTACTGAGGAACAGACTTTACTATTTTGGAAGTTGTAAGGTCATTGGGCCTCCTCTCATAATTTTACTAGATTCTAGGCTATGGATCATGTGCCTGAGATAGCAGAGGAATTAACCAAGCTGAAGGGGGGTAGGGGTGGGGTGGGGAGGCTGGTATAGGTTCACTGTCAAGTCCTCATTAAGTACGTCCTCTTTGCCACATCCTCTTTGCCACGCACAGTGTAGGCTGGAAGAGAAACATCCTGCTTTTAGGGAGCTTATTGTCCTGTAGAGGAGGCAGAGAGTTATAGAAAAGTAGAATACAATGGATAAGTACAATGAAAGAGGAGTTGCCTGATTCTGGAAGGTACACAGAAAGGCTGGGAAAGGAAATGGTACATGGATGTCATACCTGAGCTTAATTTTGAAGGATGAGTACAATGCAGCCGTTATTAATAATAAAAAACATATTTAGGCGGTAGAGTCCAAGACCTTTAAAAAGAAAACCAGAAGAGAGAAATTTGCTCCAACTTGAGCAGTTAATAGGCTGAGTTTGAGACACACTGAGTTTTCGGTGCTGGTGGAAGGATGGGATCCAGGTGAAGATGGCCATGGACGATTGGAACCCCATGCCTGTAACTTTGGAAGGGATTCTCAGATGGAAATTCAGTGGAGTTGTCATCGAGTGCTAGCGATTGAAGCCTTTAATGTGCCTGGGTTGCCAGGGGGAGCAAGAAAAGGAGGCTGAAGAGAAATCTCTGTTGGTGATGAACTTGTAAGGGATAGAGGGAATCTGAGAAGGCACCACTGGAGGGGTCGAACAAAGAACAATGAGAACGGCTTGGTCCAATGAAGGTCAGAGGAAGAGGGAAGATGATCCTGTCATATGGCACAGAGCCGTCAGTTAAGGTGAGCCCAGTGAAAGGGGAGACGGAGGCAGAAACCACGTTGGTCAGGAACATTCACTGAGCACCTACTACATGCCAGGTGTTGTAAGGTATCCTGCTGTTTAGTTTTTACTGCAGCTCTCTGAAGTATTAAGGCATCATCTTCATAGTACAGCTGAGTCAATGAGGGACCAGAGGGCCTTGACCAGAGACAGACAATTTGCCTGCAACAGATGGACAATAAGTCAGCTGTTCCTGACTTTGGGTCCAACCTCTCAGCCATGGCTGGTGTCCACTGGTGGTGAAAAACTAGAGATAATGAATGTGTGCAACTTTTTGGAGATATTTGTCAGTGAAGGAAAGAAGATAGATGTTACAAAGGAGAAACTGGGCCTAAACAATGGTTTTTATTTTTGTTTTTAGGATTAGAGAGGTTCACCCATGATGATAAGCTGAGGACCAGCACTAGTGAGAAGGAAAGCAGAGTCGTCTCTTAGAATGAAGTGTTGATGTATTTCTAATCAGAACAGATCTGGGAAGAGGCTGTCAGATTAAATAGCTGAAGCTGTTTGGTGTTCTATCATCACGTTTTATGAAAGAAATCACCTTCAGTGGCTGTCCCTCCAGTTTTTTCTCACTCTGGAATCCATTAAAATATAATTAATATCATTCACGATGAAGTAGACTGAATTTCTTATTTCACTACAATTCACAACTTTACTCTTCATATCAAAGTTGGCCCTACCTATTGACGCTCAAGGTCAATATTAACAGTCAGAGATAGGCCCCATTTACATGATCCCTTCCTATGTTCACATGATAAAATCAAGCATCTTCTTTCCTTCCATCAGCTGCTGTGCTCTGGTGGAATGCTCAGAGTTCTTTTCTTTGTAACAGAAAAAAAAAAAAAAAAAGGTGTCCATTGCAGAGCTCCTAGGTGATCCTGCTGGTACTAGAAGTGACCAGCTTCGTTTCTCCCAAATCTTGTTTTCAAAAAAAAGTTATGCCGTGTGTGGATAAACTTTATCTAAACTGAACTTGTAGTAATTACACTAGAAGTGTGAGTTGCTCATTCATGTTGACTCTTTGCGACCTCATGGACTGCAGCCCGCTAGGCTCCTCTCTCCGTAGAATTCTGCAGGCAAAGATACTAGAGTGGTTTGCCATCCTCTTCTCCAGAGAATCTTCCCAACCCAGGGATCGAACCAGCGTCTCCTGCATTGCAGGTGGATTCGTTACTGTCCGAGCCAGCAGGGAAGTCCAATTATACGAGAAAGGGCAGTAAAATTCAACATATTTAGTTTATAAAGGTCTCATAATGAATTCCCTACTGAGACCCTCCAGAGTTCTTTGTAGATTTCTCTCCAACAAATCATAGTTTCGCTGCTCTGCAAGTGTCCTGTCTGCTTCAGTCATGTCCACCTCTTTGCAACCCCACAGACTGTAGCCCACCAGGCTCCTCTGTCCTTCTGAATCATAGAGGATGAACTTATGGTTACCAGGGGGGAAGAATAGAGGGAGAGGTAGACTGGGAGTTTGGGATTGACATGTACACATTGCCGTATTTAAAAAAGATAATCTTGGAGAGGGGGATGGCAACCCACTGCAGTATTCTTGCTCAGGAAATCCCATGGACAGAGGAACCTGGTGGGCTACAATCCACGGGGTCGCAAGGAGTCGGACTTGACTGAGCGACTAACATTAACACTTTCACACTCGGGATGGATTTTCTAGCTCCAACCTACTCTTTGGGGAACTGTGCTTTGTGTTAAAATGAAGACTGTTGTTTATGAAAAACATAAAATAAAATATACAACCAACAAGGAACCTACTGTACAACATAGGGAACGCTGCTCTATGCGCTAATAACCTAAATGAGAAATGAACATATACTTTTTACTTTTTATACTTTTTTCAGCGTACATATCACTGAATCACTCTGCTGTACACTTGAAACTAACACAACATTGTCAATCAACGATACTCCAATATAAAAAGCAAAAATTAAAAAAATCCCAGTCTAGGTCATTATTTTATACCTTCAGACATACTAGGACTTCCTGTGCTGAGGCTCCAGTGCCCGGGCTGTGGGGGAAAATGCAAAGTACTGTGTTTGCATCTCCTCCAGGAGCTTTCAACTTTCTGGGGAGAGATTTGCTGGTTGCAGAAATGACAAGAATTCAGAGTCGTGAAAGGCCAGTGAAATGGTGAAATGATGTTGGGTCACCCTAATTTCTTCCATTTAAAAATAATTACACCGGTAGGGCAGGATTTTATTTTTGTTGAAGGGGATACAGAAATATCTAGAGTAAACTGTAAAAGTTCTCCATTACTTCCTCCCTACTTCCACTTCCCTTCCCAGAATGAGGCATCCTGTGCATTTTCATAGATATAGAAGTCCATACAGGCTTTAACACACATACTTTTATGGTTGTTTAGCCTAAATTATTTGAAATGCATTGTGCTGTGAATTTTCTTACTCAAGTAGGCCTTTCATGTCAGAACATACGTATCTGTTCTATTTAAAGTCACTGTGGAATACATTTTTAAATGTGTCTCACAAGAGAGTGAAATAACATGCTTAAGTTCTAAAATCTTTGATGGCCAAACAGTAGTGATTATATTCAATTACTTCCATGTTTAATTTCTTGTTTGAGAAAACTAAACCTCATAGGAATTTCCTCTTAACTTTCCCATCTTTTAAGAACATAGATTTAATGCATTATTTTGATGCATGAAAGACTATACGAAGTATTTTGTTCAAAACAAAGTATTCTATATATATACATGTATATGATTTTATGTATTTATTTTTGGCTGCGCTGAGTCTTTGTTGCTGCGAGGGCTTTTCTTCTCTAGCTGTGGCAAGCGGGCTCCTTTCTAGTTGGGGTGCCTGGGCTTCACATTCTGATGGCTTCTCTCCTTGGATTACAAGCTCTAGGGCACGTGGCTCAGTAGCTGTCGCTCCCGGGCTCAAGAGCACAGGCTCAATAGTGGTGGCACAGACTCAGTTGCTCTGTGGCATGTAGGATCTTCCTGGATCAAGAATCGAACCCATGTCTCCTGCATTGGCAGGAGGATTCTTTACCACTGAGCCACCAGGGAAGCCCCAGAGTATTCTTAAAAGGAATCCTTAGGCACAAAATACTAGGATATAACCTAACAAGCTACAACTGAAAACTGTGGATCCCATGATGCAGAAACAGAATGAAATAAAATAAAAAAATTCTTACATATCTAATAATAATGGGAATTCTCATAGTATCTAAGGGGTTCTTTTTAAATATTTCAGTTATTTTCTCATCACTGTTAAACTGATAACTAAAATCTTAAAAAAAAAAAAAAACCAAAATGCTGCGTACATCTCATGTAAAAAACATTTACATACGCACAAATAGAAAAATGCCTAGAGAAAAATAAGTATGTTTTAACAGTGATTATTGCTAGGTGGTGTGATGCGTTCATCGTAATTGTCAGTCTTTATTTTTTTCTGAACTTTCCAATATAAAAAATAATAAGTAGGTATTTGTTTCCTTAATTAGAAAAAATAAAATGAATTAGCAATTAATGAACTGAATGACTATTTCTCTAGATTTAAGAAAAAGAACTATGGCCTCTTTATATTTCCCCACATTACTTTTACTGAAGTTAGCTGTCAAACTTTTAAAATTGAGAAGAACAAAAAATAGCATTGGACCATTAAGCATAATGTATTAAATTATAACTTCATGTCAGATAAACTAAAAAATAGACTTGTAATGCATAGATAAAACACGTCATCTAAAGTAGCTGGTTCTGGTAGTGTTAGGCCAGCTCATGTAGTGCATTTTTATTGACTAATATATTAGATTTCTTTTGTTAAATGATTACTATGTTTAATTTATAATTTGGCAAAATTCAGTTTTTTGAAAGCTTATTCTTGTCATTTCCAAAAAAAGACAGGGGAAAGGAGAGAGGAAGCTGTGTTTACTGGGAAAGTTGCAACATCAGTTCATAAGTGCTTTTTGCTTTAGATATTTTTTTCAACTACTTCTCTTACATAAGAGTCCTGTAATATCTCCATAGGGAGAAATAACCCTGGGTTGAATGATGTCTTTTTAATTTTTCCTCCAGATAGTGTTTACAAATCAACATGTAGCAGCGACTCCATATTCAGAGTTATTAGCCAATTTGGGTGTCCATTTGCCATTAAGGACAATTGGTAATTTTAACAATCAATGAGAGTTTATTTTAGGAGAAAACTTACTGAAATTTGCAGGAAATAACCTTTTTGTTCCCAAACAGCTGTCATTGAACACCATTCTATCTACAACAATTAAAATTATCTCTGGTGACTTTTAGCATTTGGCACTGCTCCATTATTGTTCGCTTAAATATTTTTCAAGTTTGTTAGGACTTTTGCCCACTGTGTGCTTGTGGCCCTTCATTGTCAATATGTATCTTAGACTTCACCTTTGTGACATTATTTTTTTGTATTGTGGGAGAGTGTAATTTCTGAAGCCAGTGGCCTGAGAGATCAAGTAGTATGTATTGGGAAATGGCAGTATCCAGAGTTACAAGTTACTTATGAAAATGTCATTGCAGTGTGTCCCATTATATTTGGCAACGGTTGTCTTCTCTCTGTTCCTGGATCCTCTCCCCAGAAATTTCCAGTTTAAAGAATTAGCTAATGTTTAGTTAAAACAGCAGAACAAGGGTGATACATGCTACCATTTTAATAATTCGAATTTAAAACTAATGAAAAATTCTAAGACCAGACTATCAGTGTAGGAAAGTGATTGCCAAAAACCAAACCAAAGAAACACCAGAACACTCTAACTGCAGTTCAGCACCAACTCTAAATATTCTGTCTTAGAAAGAAATAACAAGCTTCGGGCCACCCAGTTTAAACCCTAAGTAAGACTTCATGTTTGTTCATTTAATTTTGAAAGGAAGTAAATGTTTGTCTTCAGAAATTATTAGTTAAATATTGAAATATAATAAATAGCTTAATGAATGCTAAATGCATCATAAGGTAAAATATCTTGGACTTTGATTGCTTTTACTTGGTGACTATATTTTGAGGGAAAGAATTTATTTGCCGTAATTTATTCAGACCAAAAATTTATTTGAAAATATGTAACAATTAGTACTCATTGTTTAAACCTAGGATACTGATACCAAAAGAACATTTCTTATAACCTAATATTACTGAACACTTCCAAGCCCATAGTCATCAGACAAAACAAACTAACAAAACAACAAACAGGCAAAATACCCCAAGCAAACAACAAAAATGCCAACTGGAAAAGATTTAAAGGGGCTCACAGGGTAGAATTTATTTATGCATTTTCAGCCTGCAGGTGGTCAAAGCCCTATAAGCTTTATGTGATGTATTTAGGGCTCATCAGTTTGCACACATGGTCTTTAGGCTAACTCCCTTTGGCAGTCTTCCCTTCATTATGTCACAACAGATATTTTAATTTCTGAATCTCTTTCCCGATTTCACATAAGCAAATCCAAGACTATTTTGAGGAGAGATAGTAGCTAATATAACTGTTATCCCATCTTAGGATGTTGTAAAGGAAGGGCATGCGATGTATTATTTAAAAGTCAGATGCAAAACTTACATAAAATTTAAAATTAACTGACAACCTGAAGACAAATACCTCAAACTGTTAAAAGGTCTTATCTCTAGGGTATGGAATACTGGTGATTTTCTTTTTCCTGCTATTTCCTGAACTTTTCAGAAATTCATGTGTGACTTTCTTATTTAGTACGGTATGGAGAAACAGGGAGAAGAGTGTCCTATTGATCAAGAAAATGTGAATAAAATATGTAAAAGCACTGAGTTTTCCTAAGTATATCGCTTTTTACAAGTTACAAACTTACTTTTGTAAAAATAATCCAGGCCTCCAAGCTCTTCCTCTCATTTGTGGAACATAAGTATATTTTGGATCAAAACATGGAACATTCCAGACAATGTGAAATCTGGAAAGGAACCGCACCTGTATCCCTATGCAGCGCCAAAAAAATGCAGCTACTGAATAAACAGTCGTCCTAAATTAGGGGAAAGAATTAAAGCCCACTTTCCCACTTACTACTCAGCACAAAAGTGAGAGTTTTACTCTTGGCATGAATACGATCAAATTTGTGGGATAGCAATTATTAGTGATAAGATTTTTTTTCCAGAGTTTGATTATGCTGAGCAGTTTTCACATGGGGAATAGATACTGCAGAATATAACTCAGTGCTATAGTTTAAAAATTCATGATTTTGAATCAAACTATAGCTGTTTACATAGTTTTTTAAAATTACTTGATTATTTTCCTCAATACTGTGAATGGTACCACTCAGAAAACGTCATTTGAGGATTTGTTTACCTAAACAGATGCTTTTCGCTGGGATGAATTTAGTTTCAGCAGAAGTTCTTATAAGAAAAATGTTTCTAGAATGGTAATTCTAAAAAAAAAGAAAAGTGATCTTTTCATAGGAAAATGTGAAGCAATGTATGTGGAAAGCTGCAAAGTCTGGAGTTACAGGCAGATTAAGCAAGGATAACATTTGGTGGGAAAAAAAAGAATTAAATGATAGTTAAGGAATTTTTGACAAAAGTAATATATAGAACAAACTATTAATAACACTTTTAGGGATGAACTATTAGTACTGCTTTTTAAAAATACTCAGAAGTTGTAAAAGAATTCCAGCACCAGAGAGGCATGAGATAAAGAGGGAAGTTGAGAAAGAAGGAGTATGTGACTGGACATATGACTTGGTCATATTTTTATTATCTTTGCAGAAAACATTAGACAAACAAGGAAAGACAGTTGCAGAGAAGACCAGCTAAAATTGAGGTCTCTAGATGAGATCTTTGGTTGGATTTTGTATTTTTCCTTTTTTTCTTTAAAAAATAAAGTATTTTGGGGGATATATTTCATGTAGAAAAATCCCTCAAATGGCCTATAGTTTACAACAAAATTGAAAAGCAAATGAAGTATGTGAAACTCTTCTCAGACATAGAGGAGAGTTTAAAAATAAGTCACCACCTTTGTGTTTTAAAGTTCAACAGAAGTGTTATAGTGGTTAAAGTCTGATGTTTCTGCTGCTCTTATTTTTGCAGTCCTTTAAAAAGCCTCTTGCTGAAAGTGAAAGAGGAGAGTGAAAAAGTTGGCTTAAGGCTCAACATTAAGAAAACTAAGACCATGGCATCTGGTCCCATTGCTTCATAGGAAATAGATGGGGAAACAGTGGAAAAAGTGTCAGACTTTATTTTGGGGGACTCCAAAATCACTGCAGATGGTGATTGCAGCCATGAAATCAAAAGACGCCTACTCCTTGGAAGGAAAGTTATGGCCAACCTGGATAGCATATTGAAAAGCAGAGACATTACTTTGCCAACAAAGGTTCGTCTAGTCAAGGCTATGGTTTTTCCAGTAGTCATGTATGGATGTGAGAGTTGGACAGTGAAAAAGGCTGAGTGTCGAAGAATTGATGCTTTTGAACTGTGGTGGTGGAGAAGACTCTTGAGAGTCCCTTGGACTGCAAGGAAATCCAACCAGTCCATCCTAAAGGAGATCAGTCCTGGGTGTTCACTGGAAGGACTGATGTTGAAGCTGAAACTCCAATACTTTGGCCACCTCATGCCAAGAGCTGACTCATTGGAAAAGACCCTGATGCTGGGAAGGACTGGGGGCAGGAGGAGAACGGGACGACAGAGGATAAGATGGCTGGATGGCATCACCAACTCGATGGACATGGGTTTGGGTAGACTCCGGGAGTTGGTGATGGACAGGGAGGCCTGGCGTACTGTGGTTCATGGGGTTGCAAAGAGTCGGACATGACTGAGCGACTGAACTGAACTGAACTTTGGCCATAATCTTGGCAAATGCTTGAGGAATCTCAGTTGCTACAACTATATCCAATGTAGTAGAAAGATCTGATTTCTTTCTTCGATAAACCTTTTCATTAATCTTCCATTTATCAGAATTTGAAGTTTCTCTTGAATTTGTGCTCTTCCATTTGAAGGTTTGATTGCGCAATCCATTGTTTTATTACACACAAAACACATATGTGTGTGTGTGTGTGTGTGTGTGTATGCCAAGCATTGTGCTAGGTACTTGAGACACAATGCCAAAGAATTCAGAAAAGTTTCCCATTCTCACTGTAACTGGTATAACTTGTACACCAAGTTCTTTCCCCACAAAAGCTTGTAAAGGTTCTAATGATCTCTACAACGGTATCAAAAATAATCTCTTTTTTCTAATTTGGAAAACCAAAACATTAGCCGTAATTTGTTTCTTAGTAATTTTCCACTTGCCGGTCATCCTGTCCTGGAACTCTTCAATCTCGGACCAAACCCCTCTACTGGTGTATGACTTTTCCCATGTGACCCTTTAAATAAATTCTAAGATTTTTTCCCATAATTAATTAATCTCAGAAATCAAAATGAAACATGTCATCAGGGTCTTATTTAAAGCCAAGAAATTTATTGGCTATTGTCCAGCCTTCTTTCTAAATTAAACAACCCCAAAGACGACTCTCACCATCCTTGCTTCTTGATATTGGTCATTTTCTCTTTAGAGAACTAGGGCTCATATAAGAAAGAGTTTCGATATGTCTATGCTTTAACCAAGATCACACTTACTTCTTATTTTCATAACCCATAAGGAAATTTTCCTCTAAAATTTCCAAGTCTGTATTTCCTTAAAAAGATATATATGTACCCTATCCTATCCTTGGTAGTAAAATGCTATTACACCAATTTTCATTCTTTGAATGACCCAAACTATGGTAGCTCAGAGTCTTTTCTCAAAGTCTGATTCTTTAGGCCTAGTAACACCTTAATGTACAACTAAACCTTTATGATTTATAGATGGATTACTTGAATTATACTTTATCTCTGGTGACTCAGCTCTTTCTCACTCTGGCACTTGAACCAGGTTCAAGGATGCTGAAAGGAAGCTGAACTGAGTCAGGGTCGTATATGTAAAGTGAAATCACCGGGGATGGGGGTGTCTGTGTGTGTGTGTGTGTGTGTGTGTGTGTGTGTGTGTGTGTGTGTGTGTGTGTGAGACAGAGAGACACAGAGAAGCACAGAGACAGATTTAATTCCCAAGTCAAACTCCAGAGTGCCCTTTTCTTTTTTAAAAAAAGAATCCTGTGCTGTGTGCTTGTGTGTGCTAAGTTGCTTCAGTTGTGTCCAACTCTTTGCGACCCCAGGGGCTGTATCCCACCAGGCTCCTCTGTCCATGGGATTCTCCAGGGAAGGATATTGGAGCGCTGCCATACCCTCCTTCAAGGGGACTCTTTTGCCAAGGTAGACAAAAAAAAAAAAAAATTACATAGAGCTAAAGAGATATCATGTGATACCACTTATACATGGAATCTAAAGTATGACACAAGGGAACTTTTCTATGAAACAGACTCACAGTCATAGAGAACAGACTTGTGGTTGCCACGGGAGAGGGGTTGGAGGGGGGATGGATTGAGAGTCTAGTAGCAGATGCAAACGATGATATATAGGATGCATAAACAACAATGTCCTAGGCAGGGCACGGGAAGCTATACTGCATGTCCTGTGATAAACCATAGCGAAAAAGAAAATGAACAATAATGCACATGCATGTATAACCGAATCACTTTTCAGTACAGCAGAAATCAACACTTTGTCAATCAACTGTACTTCAGTTTAAAAAAAAAAAAAGGAAAAAACAAAACAAAAAGAACTTAAGAGAAAGTTGGGAAACTTTTCTTCCTTCCTTCTTTCCTCCTTCCCTCCCTCCCTCTCTTCCTTCCTTTGCAAAAGGGTCATCTCAGGATTCTTTGGCATCAGGGCAGGTAGGAGACCTACTCCCACAGGGTTCAGTTAACTGCGCCTGGTCGGACCACCGTACCCTACAGAGCCCTGCTGGGCTGCCGGCTGTCCCCTGAAGACCGAGGCTCTTCTGTGCCTCCATGGATGCGCAATTCAGGGCCCCGCTCTGTCTCCCTGTCTGCTGTTCTCCCTGTTTCTCTTTCATTCATTCACCTTTTCTCTCTTTTTCTTGTAAAAAATCTCTAAACGGTTATTTAAAGCATTTTCTTTCCTGAATTTAGATGAGAAAGCTGATGATTTGATAAATATTTATTTCTTCAAAGACATAGCTGTGGTAATGTCTAATTTGTGTGTCTGTGGGTCAGTGAACTTTGATAGAAAGCATTCTTACTACGGTTTACAGCATTGCTGCTGGGCTGCTAAGTCGCTTCAGTCGTGTCCGACTCTGTGCGACCCCATAGACGGCAGCCCACCAGGCTCTGCCATCCCTGGGATTCTCCAGGCAAGAACACTGGAGTGGGTTGCCATACCAGCTAGGAAATGTATGAGATATTCAAAGGGGCTTCTGTTAATTTTTTTCCCAACTTTCTTAGGAAAATTTTAGAAGGAAACTATCATGAACATTGAAAAGCATAAATATCCTCAGGTAGGGTTGCCTATAAATAAATAAAAATAAAAGACATTCAGTTAAATATAAATTCATACAAAGAGCAAATAATTATTTAGTATAAGTATGTCCTGTGTAATATTTGAGACATACATATACTAAAAAAGTAGTATTGTTTATCTGAAATTTAATTTAACTGGGCATTCAGTATTTTATGATTGATCTTTTACATATACATGTATTTGAGTACTTTTAATTTGGGGACTAATTGTATTTAGAGTTCCTTGCTGCTTCTATATTTAGAGATCCCTGGTGCAATTTCCCATTGAAATGCTACTACTCCTGTGGATGGCCCCTGGATAAAGTTGAGTGACAGTGAAAAAACAACTATAATTAAAAATAATTTTCCTATTTCTAGCATGAGGGTCTGTGAGAACAACCAGTAAGTTTCTCACTTGTTTCTCCATCACTAATTCTGAATTTAAAACAATCTCTTGACCTTATATTTTCCCCCTGGAGATATATATATATATATTATTTTACTTCCTTTCGGTTCCATCTGAAACATATGTGGTTTAAAGAGAAAAATGTACCTAAATATTCCATTCCAGATCACCTCCCTTTGAAATAGGCATGTATTTGCTTAAAAAACATTGTAAAAGGCAGCATTTCTGGGCCTCTTGTAAAAGTCAGCCTTATAAGTGGCACTAGGTCAATTTTTTTCTTAACCTTTTTCTCATTTTAAAATAAGTATCTGAAAGAAAGTGTGAGTGACTTTAGTAATCACAATAGCTAATATTTATTGATCACTTATGATTTGTCGGGCATTATTCAAGCATCAAGGGGCTCTTTCCAGGTGGCGTAGGTGGTAAAGAACTCACCTGCCAATGCAAAAGACATAACGGACACGGGTTCAAGCCCTAAGTCAGGAAGATCCCCTGGAGGAGAGCATGCAATCCTTTTCAGGATTCTTGCCTGGAGAATCCCATGGACAGAAGAGCCTGGTGGGCTACAGTCCATGGGGTCACAAGGAGTTGGACACGACTGAAGCAACTTAGCACGCATGCATGCATTCAAGCATTATATGTAAAATGGCTGAAATCCCCCAAACCAATAAGGTGGGTGTATATCCTCACTTTCAAGAAGCAACTAAGCCAAGGGGAAGTCAGGTAACACCCAGTTTCCTTTGATATGAACATTATACATTAGCACGGTGCTTTTGCCACAGGTAATGGACCAATATTCCCTATATTATTATCAAAATTCATGCTTTATTTACAGCCCCTTAGTTTTACCAAACGTTCTTTCTCTGCCCCAGTGTTCCATCCAGGACGCCATGTTACATTTAGTCATCATGCCTCCTTGGCGTTTGCTTGGCTGTGACAGCGTCTTACACTTTCCTCATTTGTAGTGACTTTGACAGTTTTGTGGAGTGATGATTGGCTATTCTGTCTAAGGTCCCTCTGTTGGTATTTGTTTCATGTTTTTCTCCTGTTTAGCCTAGGACTATAGAGTTGGGGGAGCAGACCATAGAGGTTTACCTTTTGCCGTTCTCACCATATCACGTCAACCCTGATCCCAGGCTAAGGGAGTGTTGGTTGAGTTTCTCCACTGTGAAGTGACTCTTCTCCCCCTCTTTCTATATTGTCCTCTTTGGAAGGAAGTCACTATTCCCAGCCCATACTTGAGGGGTGGAGAGTTATAACTGGGCGATTATTCTAATAACAGTTTTATGGAGACATAATTCATATGCCACATGATTCATCTATTTAAAGTGTACAATGCAGTAGCTCTCAGTATGCTTACAGAGTTGCGAAAACATCACCACCACAATCAGTTTGAAAACATTTCCACCACCCCGTAAAGAAACTCATACCCATCAACTGTCATTCCCCTTTTTCTCTCCTAGCCCCTCCCCACGTCCATGGCAACGTGATCTACTTTCTGTTTCTATGGATTTGCCTATTCTGGGCATTTCATACAAATGGGATCATGGTGTTTTGTGACTGTCTTCTTTCACTGAGCATGTTTTGGAGCATGTCCGTGTAGTAGTGGTTATCAGCGCTCTGGTGCCCTTCACTGCTGAGGAGTGGTCTACTGTATGGACTCACGACACTTTGTCGACCCAGCCATCAGTTGATGGACGTTTGGACTGCTTTCCTTTTTGGCTACTATGAATAATGTTGATATGGACATTGTACCCAAGTTTTTATGTAGACATATGTTTTCATTTTTCTTGGCTAAACACCTTGGCGGTGGAGTTGCTGGGTATCACTGAGCTATTTTTACAATAAGAAGAACAAGGCCGACTAGGCAGTGGGCTGTCCCTGCTCTCACTCAGCCACAGGCCTAGGAAGCCCTAGCCAAGTGCCGTATAAAGCAATAACACGAGGCTCCACCTCTAACCTGTTGGCAGGTACCCAAATTGCAAGCATGTTGACTAAGATGAACGAAAACAGCTTCATAAAAGCCTGCCTACACATCCCGTTCTATAAACCTATGGCAAATAACATGGTTTATATGCACTGGGGAAGGAAAAAAAAAACACTAGATCCCACTTCTCACTTGTTTCTGTTAAAAAGTTATGATGATAACGCTCTTGAGTGTCCTAGGTCTAGATGTTCCTCAAGGTCCATAGAGTAAGTTGTTTGCCCAAATCCTCTTTTTGAAACTCTTCTAAGGTGGGCACTATTACTATTAGGATTAAGTATTATTTATAAAGGAAATAGGAACTAAGGAAGGGGCAGCAGCTATAACTTTCGAGTATAAGGGATGTACATATCATCTGAAGGAAGCATTTGATAGAAGGCAAGAAGACATGATTATACAGATATTATACACAGACATGACTACACTGGGGAAGGAGAGTGACAGAAAAAAAGGAAAACCAGTGAATCTAGAGTCTAGCATACCACTTCCCGCTAACCAGTCATGGTGGGAACTAATTTAGTTATTGGTTGGCATGTTTAAAAAGTCAAAGGCTATTTGGTCATTCTCCTGGCCTCAGTGGAAAGCAATTAAACCCAAGCAGTTTGTAATGGATATTATTTAACTTACTCCCTTAAAAAATAAGCTATCAGTGCTTCTATATAATGCTTTTGCCCATACTCATTGTTCCTTTGAAATAAGGTCAGCAGAATTAGGCAGGACGATTTCAGCCTAGTCCTCTAGCAGAGAATAAGAAACATGGAAACAAGTCTGTTTCTAATGCGTAGGAAAACACCAGAAGATAGTGGTCCACACAAACCCATCACGTCTCCTCTTCTTTTTGTTCCTTGTTCTCTCCCCAAGCCCCACGCCCAACGCGAGAAACATTACCTGCTGGCTGATTGCTAACTGATTTACTTCTGTATCTGCTTGTAGAGTTTTGCTCACCCCTGATAGCAAAGATATTTATTAAGCAATCTGTGAAAGGACAGGTCAGAGCCTGGTCACTGAGCGAGGTATGTGTTACGGAGGGTGGTTTGCAGAAGAAAGCGTGATAGGAAATGGCTCCTTTAAAGAATGAGCTCATGAGTGTACACCTAAAATAAGGCCCGTCAATGATATGGTGGAGCACGGGATTTGAAATAAGGGATCTCTGACTGCTGTTTAAATAGGGAAATCTGAAGAGATAGCCAAAAGGAAAAAATTTACCTCTGGAAGAGGGGTAGGATCTCTTCTCCTGGAGGCATTTCTAAACAGAAGAGATGGACCTCTGGCTAAGCGATGTAGATCAGAGCTGGTGTGCAGGGAATGTGTTTCGGGTGTGCAGAGATAGCGATCGTTTCAGCCCTGGGGGGAGCCGGGCAGGGCCTGGGGCCCACAGAGACCCAAGACTGACCAACCATTTTCATTCACAAGTATCCTCTTGGATTCAGCCCTGAAGTGAAGTGAAGTGAAGTGAAAGTCGTTCACTTGCCTGACTCTTTGTAACGCCATGAACCGTGTGTAGCCCACTGGGCTCCTCTGTCCATGCGATTCTCTAGGCAAGAATACTGGAGCAGGATGCCATCCCCTTCTCGCCGTTTTCCATGTGCTCCACATTATGAGAAAGGTTGGGAGGCTCATATTTAGATGAAGCTTGCCAGAGGTTGAACTAGATGATTATTCAGTAAGGATTAGGGGTATACTAAATTCTCCATCATGCCCTCTCATGAAAATAAATTATGATGACAGTAATTTTGAGTCTTTCTTTTTCTTTTTTCTGGCCGTGCAGCAGGATCTTAGTTCCCTAACTTAGTTCCCAGACCCCAGCAGTGAAAGTGCCAAGTCCTAACCACTGGACCACCAGGTATTTCCTAACTGAAAGTCATTTTTCAATTGAGCGTTAGAATTTGATTTTGTTTTAGCCAAAATGTGGCCATCTCCCACATCCTTGAGTGTGAGAATTGAAGGGTTCTTAAACCAGGTTGTTGTTGAGTCGCTCAATCATGTCAGACTCTTTTACAGCCCCATAGACTGTAGCCGTTCAGGCTCCTCTGTCCATGGGATTTCCCAGGCAAGAAGACTGGAGTAGGTTGCCATTTCCTTCTCCAGGGGATCTTCCCCACTCAGGGATCGAACCCAGGTCTCCTGCATTGGCGGGTGGGTTCTGTACCACTAAGCCACCAGAGAATCTCTGCAGACAGCTCAACATCAAGTAGTTCTAGTTACTAATTTAATGTGTTTCTTGGTGTCCTGATTCTGATAGCTGGAGTTCCTCCATTTTCCCCTCTACCTGAGTTCCTGTCTTCATGTTCTGCCCAGTGCCCCCAGACCTTCTCCACCTTAGGCCCTGTCTTGTCCTTACAAGCCATCTCTCCAAAGGAATGAATGTCTTTGCTCTTGAAATCAAGCCCAGGACATACAGGAAAAATGACAACCAAAAAACCCCACACAAAAACACAGCATCTGTAGCTAAACATGGCACATTCAGTGAGGTTAGGCAAGAGCTCTCAGCCTGACTGAAATGAAGGGAAAGATCTGTGAAGGGCAAGCGATAAAATTAGTACAGGAAGTAGAGAGCCTACCGTGAAAGCCCTGAGATGACCTTCTTAAGGATGTATATGTCCCTGCCCTGCCAGAGACACATTGTGGATATATAGATGTTATATATGGTGTATATAATACATATTTTAAAATCTACTTTATTATAAAATAATGTGTGCTCACTGAAGAACATTTGGAAAATATAATCAAATTTAAAGAAAAAAATAAATGAATATAGCCTGTCATCCCTTACCCAGATAGTTTGACCAAGGATATTCTGGTATATTTCTTTCCCAATTCATTTCATGTGTATAATATGTCGTGATTTAACATAAGTAGAATGGTCTGCTTCTTTCACTCAACATTATACCTTGTGCTCTCCCCAAATTCTTCCAGAATACAATTTTAATGATTACTTAATATTCTATCTAAAAGTAGTAAACTTTATTTACGCATTTTCCTAGTACTTGACATTAGGTTGTGTTCAATTTTTTCCTTCTTATTAGTAATAATGCCATAAATGTTCTTGTACCTAAATACTTATATTCTCTCCAGTCATTTCCTTGGGATGGTGTCCTAGCAACTGAATGTCTAGATGAAAATGCTAAATTCTCAAATATTTCTTTCTAAGAATTTTCAAATTATATTTCCATCAAGATTGTATTCATTTTTACTCATATCAGAGTATCTCATTAAACTCTTCTCATGCTTAGCATAAAATCTTTATCTTTGTGAATTTGATGAGCAAATAAGGTATCTTCTTTTAATTTGAATGTATTTGATAACTAATGAAGTGACCATTTTTAATGACTGTTTGTAATTTTTTCTCTTCAATGGCTTGTTAATGCCAGTTTTAAATTTTCCTATAGACATTTTGGTGTTAGATTATTAATATAAATGCCCAAATGACATTTTAGTGTATGGGAAACATTGGGTAAATCTAAGTAGAAGATATACTTGTTAAAAAAATATCTGACAGAAATCATTCTGTGGAAACCTAATTTATGAATATCTTGGAAGTTATTAAACTTCATTTTTCTTCATAATCTACTTATTTATATTAAAGGTAAACTCACAGTGGATAGAGAACCTTTAAGATAATGCTACTCACTAATCTAAACAAAATTATCTGCTCTAAGCATGCTGTTACTGTTAACTCCTTTCCTCAAGACTTAGAAATAGTTAAATGCATTTTGCTCAAAAGATTCTTTCTTCCATCTTCTTCTGGTCTGTAGGCTGCTTGTAGGAATAAATATATAAAAATAGCAATGATGATCACAAAATATTTTTTAAAGGAGACACTCAAGTAAAACTTTGAAAACCTGATCTTCCATAGAGAATTTCAGTGCAAATAATCTTCTATACTTACCCAATCACATTCACAACAGGTAAGATATATACACAATACGAACTTGCAAAGACTTTCAGTTGGTAATTAAAACGCAAGATCACAAGAGAAGATCATCCTCCTCCTAAGTTAAGCCAAATGCACAAAATGAAGTGAAGAGTAAAGAATATGCAACTGATGGAGACCCCATGCAAGGGTCTCTGTCCCATGCTACAAAATTCAAGAAACATCATCAGATACGACACACCTTTTGTCGAGTTAAAAGGAGATGCAGGCAATAGACTCTCAACTGAGAGAAATGCAGTGGGGTGATCAGCAGTCAGACAAAATCCTAGAAAACCTCACTGAGGTATGGTAGTATGGAGATTGGAAATATAGATGACAAATTGTAGAGAACTTCTAACTTATAGCTCCTCCATCTGACCTTAGACAAATAGTTCATGAATCTAATTTATAAGTCTTCATAGGATTTACCAGTGAAAGAGATATTTTTGTTTTGTTCTAAGTTGGCAAATAGATGGGGAAACAGTGGCTGATTTTATTTTTCTGGGCTCCAAAATCACTGCAGATGGTGACTACAGCCATGAAATTAAAAGACACTTACTCCTTAGAAGGAAAGTTATGACCAACCTAGACAGAATATTAAAAAGCAGAGACATTACTTGGCCAACAAAGGTCCGTCTAGTGAAGGCTATGGTTTCTCCAGTGGTCATGTATGGATATGAGAGTTGGACCGTGAAGAAAGCTGAGTGCCAAAGAATTGATGCTTTTGAACTGTGGTGTTGGAGAAGACTCTTGAGAGTCCCTTGGACTGCAAGGAGATCCAACAAGTCCATCCTAAAGGAGATCAGTCCTGGGTGTTCCCTGGAAGGACTGATGTTGAAGCTGAAACTCCAATACTTTGGCCACCTGATGCAAAGAGCTGACTCATTGGAAAAGACCCTGATGCTGGGAAAGACTGAGGGCAGGAGGAGAAGCGGATGACAGAGGATGAGATGGCTGGATGGCGTCAACAACTCCATGGACATGGGTTTGGGTGGACTCTGGGAGTTGGTGATGGACAGGGAGGCCTGGTGTGCTGCAGTTCATGGGGTCGCAAAGAGTCGGACATGACTGAGCGACTGAACTGAACTGAAGTAGCCAATAAATTCTCTGGATAGTGGGTGGGAGGGAGGAACATTAGGGTACACCATACTCAAAGTTGAAAACAGCCAGGGCTTTCATACTAAATACATGAGCTTGATGATCCTAAAACAGGGAAACAGCACTGAAACTCAAGAAAACCTCACTGCCTTAGCTGTTTGAGTATAAGGACAGCCCCCCCCCTTCCCTGAAACTCAAGAAAATGACCTCTTTATACAAGACTCATTAGAAAGGGTGGTGGTAAAGCTCCAAGACTCCATCTGTCCCAAGTCCCCACCCTCTCAAGCCCCTTTCTACTCCCACAGGATGGATCATAACCACAACCCATTAACATGAGTCCTTAAACTCCTGTTCTGAGGGTTGGACTCAAGTATTATTCAGATAAGCAACGTCTGGAGCTAAGGAGAACTTGCCAACATGGCAAAGAATCCAAATTGGAAGAAAACTTGCCCTGGAAAGAGAAGAAATGTTTAGATATTGTATTCTTCACACTCTTGAGAAAGTGAAGAAGAAAATGAAAGAAGAAGATAACACAGTAAGATCCAAAAGGAATCGTTTGTTAAGAAAAGGAATGGAGGACTAAGCAACACAGTTCCAGAACAAAGAGATGTTTTAAAAATTAAAAGGCAAGGAATGAACATGTGGAAAACCATGTCAAAGATATATTAAGTGATGGAGGGAAACATTTCTTAAATGATTAGTTCAATTTGCAAATCAAGGGGATTCAGGGAAAAAATAGAAAATAACACCAAAAAGAATACTGGTGGGGCTGCTGAAGACAGAGAAAAGCTCTTCCAGGCCTCCTGCACAAGGGAAAAGGAATCAGGCTGCCTTCAGCCTCTTTACAGGAACATTCATCTGAAAATAGTGAAGCAACATCTAAATGTCTTGAGTGATAAGGGATTTTTCACCGAAAAATTCTATACCCCAGTGTCATCAGGCAATAGATAAACACAAGAAACATACAGGCAACAGATAGCCTCAGACAGGCAAAGATTCTGGAGATAAAACATTTCTGTAAAGTATACTTGATGATACAAGTACTCAACCAGGAATTGAAATGAAGTGAAAGTGAAAGTCACTCAGTCATGTCCGACTCTTTGCAACCCCATGGACTGTTGAGTCCATGGGATTCTCCAGGCCAGGATACTGGAGTGGGTAGACTTTTCCTTCTCCAGGGGATCTTCCCAACCCAGGGACAGAATCCAGGTCTCCTGTATTGCAGGAGGATTCTTTACCAGCTGAATGACAAGAGAAGCCCATTGAAATGAAAAGCTGCAGTATCTGAGTTACAGAAAAGGCCTGTTTTCAACTTTACTAGCCATTAACAATGCTCTTCATGGGCTTCCCAGGTGGTAAAGAATCTGTCTGCCAAAGCAGGAGACTCAGGAGACTTGGGGTTCAATCCCTGGGTTGGGAAGATCCCCTGGAAAAGGGAATAGCAACCCACTCCAGTATTCTAATCTATAGAATCCCATGGACCAACAAGCCTGGTGGGCTACAGGACTTGGGGTCACAAAGAGTCAGATAGGACTGAGCAACTGAGTACACACAATGCTCTTGAGAATGATCCTCTGGAGTTGCACCGTATCTATCAAGCATACACAGTATCAGATTTCCCACCTACTTGCCAACACTTAGTATGGTCAGTTTTTAAATTTGCTTCCAATCTGATGTGCACTGTTTTATTTCGTATTTTTCTGATATGAAGCTCTAGAATGCTTTGCAAATTTGGCTGTACCAAATTTCACTCCCAACAGAAACATATTAGCATTTATCTTGACCCACACAATATCTTGACCACAAGCCTTGACTAGGCTTGAAATGTCGGGAACTACGATATGAACTATGTCACCAGTTGGCCTGACATAGGTTGCAAATTTGATATAAACTCTTTTAACCATGTAAATACTTGTAGACCCTCTCTATAAACATATGAATATTGCCCTCACTTTAAACACAGAGTGGATATGATGGTACATATCATGACCTCCTTTTTTTAAATTTCAAATTTACTTATTTTTTAATTGAAGGATAATTGCTTTACAGAATTGTATTCGTTTCTGCCTAACATCAACATGAATCAGCCATAGATGATCTCCTTTTTTAATTCAACAGTACATAGCAGAGGGTTCCAGTCCCCCTTCCCTCTACCCTCACCAGCAACAAATTCTATAAAGAAATTGTGTAGGAAAAATATTCCTTTCTTCCTCTATCCCATGATTCAACTAAAACTCTGTAAAGTTTTAATGGAGTATCAAGTTGAAAATCCTAAACAATTATGGACTTTCTTACTGTGAATCTAGTGGACTATACAATGGGTCTTCCTTTTCCTACACTATGTCCCTGTGAAGATAAACTTTACATGAAAGTTTGCTGTGGTTACACACACACACACGAATATTTATAAATAAACTATTGATTCCATGAGATTGCTTAATTTCAAGTTAGTCACGGGATATAAAATGTAGTCTTCCTAGATGCTTAGGCAATATTTTATTGAGTGAGTCCCTCTGAGATAAGTCAAACTGCACCCTAGACAGATTATATTTTAGTCACTCTCCAGTTTTGTTTTTTTAAACTGTATAGAGTCAACCACTGTTTCCCTGTTTCATCATTGTAACTTCAGTTTGTCTGCATTTCTGTCAAAAACATATTTTCTTCTGATGAGGATATTCATGAAAACATAGCAAGGGAATCTAGGAAGTAAGCATCTAACATTGTGCCTGGCACATAATAGGTGTTGGACATTAGTCACTGAATATGCAAAACTAAAGTCATTTTCTGATTTAAGTTTATATTGTATTTATCCGTGTATTCCATATTATATTTGAATTGTCATTTTAAATGGTGAAGTGTAGGTCATTTGTATCATATACATATGATAATCTCCATTACTGGGTCTTCATTTTTTTTTATGTTTTGAAATGAAATAGTTTTTATTCTTCAGCAACTCTCAAGATGACCCCCCCCCCGCCAGAGGTTTCCAGTAGGACAGTAATGATCCTCCCTGCAGCTTAACTTCATGAAGGAGAAAGTGAAAGTGCTATTTGCTCAGTCGTGTCAGACTCTTTGCAATCCCATGGACTATAGCTGCCAGATTTCCCAGGCAAGAATCCTGGAGTGGGTTGCCATTTCCTTCTCCAGGGGATCTTCCCCACCCAGTGAGCAAACTCTAGTCTCCTGCATTGCAGGCAGATTCTTTACCATCTGAGCCACCAGAGAAGCCTCATGAAGGAAGGTGAAATAAAATCTATCATCTTAACATCAGGCTACCAGGTCTTCTTAAAGTTGTCCCATTTTTCTAAATCTGTCCTATGCAGGTTATATGGGTCAATGCCTATGAAATACAATTTTACATATTATATAAAGAAATATAATATAGTTTTTTTGTTTGTTTGTTTGTTTGTGCCCTTCCCTAAACAGCTGTGTCACATTTCTCCCTTGCACTAATCTTTTAGGATCATGTCTTTCTCCTTGATCACAGAACGAACTTACATGCACCTAACTCATATCCAGAAGCCATTTCCACTTGAACTAGAAAGGATTAAATGTTATTCTTGTTCAGTCGCTAAGTTGTGTCTGACTCTTTGCCACCCCAGGGACTGCAGCGTGATAGACTGATAGATGAGGGTGGGTGGCCAGACAGAAGGCTGGATGGACAGATGGGGAGATGCGGGAGTTAAATCAGCATTCTCAATGGTCGAAGGCTGTTTCAAGCAAGAGCAATCGATGACCACAAAATCTAGGGGGAGATTTCAATGATGACGATGATACTAGTATGGCCTAAAGTGTCTTCCCACAGGTTTCTTACCACAAGGGGAAAAAATAACTATCCAGTGGGGAAAAACATTGAATAGCATCTAGACCAGGTGACCAAAATTAACATCAGTAGTGAGAAGCGGATGGACATTGGGCATCTCCAGCTGTGATGACTTGGAAAACACAGCATCGCTTATGCTGTGCTTTTGACCAGGGCCACACAACTTGAACCTCACTCTGAAGAAACACTGGGAAACCAAAATGTGGAGCATTCCATTTAAGATAAAAGAAGGGCAGGGCTTTATTCTTTAAAAAAACAAAACAAACCATCATAAATGACAAAGACTGGCTGTGGAAAAGTTCCAGATTAAAGGAGACTAAAGAAACCTGACTTCTGAATGTAATGCCTGATCCTAGGCTGGATCCAGTACTGGAGGGGAAAGAATAATATAAAACACATCTTTGGATCAACTGACAAAATTGAATGGCAGATTGAAGTATTGTGTCAGTGTTAAATTCACCAAAATTGACAACAGAACTATAAGCATACAAGATAGTATCTTTATTCTTATGAAATGCAAATTGAAGTATTTAGGAATAAAGGACCATTATGTACAGAACTTTGTTTTAAATAAAAGAAATATTTTTATTATATGTATACACATACACACGTGTGTGTGTGTGCAAATGGGGCAAAACGCTACAAATAGGAGAATCTGGGGAAAATTAAAATTTAGTCATGTAATCTTGAAGTTATTTACAAAGAGAAAGTTGTTAAAAACTGCCTCCCACTCACCTTTCCCTGGCAAGTTACTTGATGATGGAACTCCAACAAAGAAATGGAGTGAAACAATGAGAAGGAAGACAAAAAATCCAGGAAACTGGGAAACACCGTTGTGAAAGGAAGGGCAGTTCTCAGGATAATGGCGAGGGCAAGGTTGGCAAGTTCACAGGAGACCAAAAAGAACCACTAATTCTATCTGGAGGGGGAGGAGGGAGAGATTCTAGAAAGATATCACCCCCTTCCCCAGAATAATGCCAATAGGTGATCTGACTGTGTTGAAAGGAATTCTACAGTTCCTTACAGAGTTTGGGAAGAAAGAGTGGCAGTAAAAAAAAAAAAACAACAAAGCAAGAAACAACAGTTATTAACTCTAGGGGAGAATAACTTTGTACAAGAAAAGGAATATTTTGTGAGCAATATTTACATTGAAATAATACATGTAAACACAGAATGTTCATCTGTCCAAATATTGTGAGAAAACTGTACTGAGAAAAATTAAAAAAAAAAAAACAAGAGTGAAGGAAAGGGATGGACATGGGTGGGTGAGGATGTAAGATGCTAAATTCACAGCCTCCATAGTTGCAAGTGAGACAATGCCCAAGTTGACTGTTAAAGAAAAAGCAGTATAAGCAAATCATTTCTAAATACAGGGGGAAATATTGGAAGAAACAGAGAAATAGCAGAAGAAAGAGGTGAAAGACTGAGAAGTTCTGAGGAGCAGAACTCAGAGATGGTGGCATGAGGAACTGAGCTGTAGTTTGGGGAGGGGGTTGTTTGTTTGTTTGTGGTAAGCTTTGTAATGCTCTTTGACTTATATACTTTCATTGTTGAGACAAAAAAAATTTTTTTACCTCCAGATTTCTGCTCAGTATGATGGTTACAAATTTATTTTGCATTTTCCCTTTTTGATAGTACTAGGATATAGGTAAAGCCAAGAGGAGCTGCCAGTTAAAAAGTTTTGATTGTTATATTGATGATAAAACTTATATTCTCAAGTTTATTGTTTAAAACTATTAGTGCGGGCTCAAGAGCACATTCGAAAAGGTCAGTTTTCATTCCAATTACAAAGAAAGGCAATGCCAAAGAATGTTCAAACTACAACACAATTGCATTCATTTCACACACTAGCAAAGTAATGCTCAAAATTCTTCAAGGGAGGCTTTAACAGTACATGAACCGAGAGCTTGCAGATATTCAAGCTGGATTTAGAAAAGGCAGGGGAACCAGAGATCAAATTGCCAAAACCCACTGGATCATAGAAAAAGCAAGAGAATTCCAGAAATCATGTACTTCTGTTTTATTGACTATGCTAAAATCTTTGTCTGTGTGGATCACAACAGGTCAAGAAGCAACAGTTAGAACCAGACATGAAACAATGGACTGTTTCCAAATTGGGAAAGGAGTATGTCAAGGCTGTATATTGTCACCCTGTTTATTTAACTTGTATGCAGAGTATATCATGTGAAATGCCACGGATGAAGCACAAGCTGGAATCAAGATTGCAGGAGAAATATCAATGACTTTAGATAGGCAGATGACATCACCTTTATTGCAGAAAACAAAGAGGAACTAAACAGCCTTTTGATGGAAGTGAAAGAGGAGAGTGAAAAAGCTGGCTTAAAACTCAACATTCAGAAAATGAAGATCATGGCATCTGGTCCCATCACTTCATGGCACATAGATGGGGAAACAATGGAAACAGTGACAGACTTTTTATTTGGGGGGGCTCCGAAATCCCTGCAGATGGTGACTGCAGCCATGAAATTAAAAAACGCTTGCTCCTTGGAAGAAAAGCCATGACAAACCTAGACAGTATATTTACAAAGTAGAGACATTACTTTGCTGAAAAAGGTCCTTCTAGTCAAAGCTATGGTTTTTCCAATAGTCATGTATGGATGTGAGAGTTGGACCATGGAGTAGGCTGAGCACTGAAGAAGTGATGCTTTTGAACTGTGGTGTTGGGAAAGACTCTTGAGAGTCCCTTGAACTGCAAGGAGATCAAATCAGTCAATCCTAAAGGAAAACAATCCTGAATATTCATTGGAAGGACTCATGCTGAAGCTGAAGCTCCAATACTTTGGCCACCTGATATGAAGAGCTGGCTCACTGGAAAAGATGCTGAAGCTGGGTAAGACTGAAGGCAGGAGGAAAAGGGGACCACAGAGATGAGATGGTTGCATGGCATCACCGACTCAATGGACTTGAGTTTTAGCAAACTCTGGGAGATGGTGAAGGACAGGGAAGCCTGCCTGGTATGCTATAGTCCATGGAGTTGCAAAGAGTCAGACATAACTGAGCAACATGACAATAACAATTAATGTGGGGTGGGGTATGTGTGTATGTGTGTGTGTGTTGGTTTTAGGAAAAGAAAAGTTTGGGGTTTTGAATAAATCAAGTATTTGTGGCAAAACTCAAGAAGGAACTTCTAATCATTCATGTTGTTTTTGTTGTTGGTTAGTGGCTAAGTGACTTCCCTGGTGGTTCAGATGGTAAAGCGTCTGCTGTTTCGTAACACCATGGACTGTAACCCACCAGGCTCCTCTGTCCCTGGGATTCCCTTAGCAAGAATACTGGAGTGGGTTGCCAAGCCCTTCTCCTGGGGATCTTCCTGACCCAGGGATTGAGCCCACATGTTCTGCATTTACCACTGAACCACCTATGCTTGTGCTCAAGAGAGTAATTAGCATCCAAGTGGAGTTTGATACCTAGGAGTAAGAAAAAGTACAGAGAGAGGGGTTCTGATCAAGAGAAAGTTGTTGTTTTTAATTTTGGATAAAGAACAGGATGGAAAAGGGGAAACGGGAAAGATGTTTATTTGATTTTTATGGATTAGGCACTAGACCCCAAAATGTGGTACAAGCTGGGGAATTATCTCACCTGCAAGACAGGTGTAACAGAGCAGGGCACAAGAGGAGTTTCTACATGTTCTATGGGTTTCAAGCTGATATTTCCCTAGGGAAGTGGGGACGCCAAGGAGAAGAGTGTGGGTGGTACAAAATCACTCACTCTGGTTGGTGGAAATTTCATGGCCAGGCAGAAATACACTGAATTTTCTTTGGCAAAAAGACATGTGTAAGAACACCAGTGATTTCTTAATCCAATTTTGCAAGTACAAACAATGACTGTGTATTATAAAAAGGGCTATTCAGATTTAGATTTCTTCATAGTTCCAATAAGGCAAAGATCAAATTTTTAATGCAAAAAAAAAAAGAAAAGAAAAGACAGGCAAGCAAGCAGGCAAGGAGTAAGAATGTTCTAAAAACTTGAGAGGCATTGTAACTGCTTTATAGTTTGTATTAATAGCAAGTGGATGCCAACATGCAAAGTTGAGTTAAAATGTTATGGTTATGGGGTTTTTTACTCTCTCATGTCAATCTGAAATAAAACAAAGCATATGCTTTATCAAAGGCTGATGATGTCAACATTATTGATCGGAAGTGCTTCTTGGTTATAATGCCAAATAGCCTGTCAAAATGAAAGTTTTCAGGTACATGATTGGATGTTTCCAAACGCATAGACACTCAATACCATGTAGACAAAACATAACAAGTGACACATTTCACAGAAACCTGCAGGTTGTGTCCTGATACTTGGGTGGTATGACTGGATGTGCTTTGCTCGTGATCTCAGGCCTGACGAAATGGGCTGAGCAGAGCTCATAATTTTATTTAAATCTGTCTTAAGTTAGCCCCGCTTTTTGCTGATGAGTTATGATTGCAACTCTTTAATAATCATATGCACAAGTTTGACTGTGTGGTTTAGCATATCAAAAACAAGATTTGTACCCTGGGGTTTCTAAACCTGGGTCAGGATGGGTTGGTTACATTTATTTTAGTGATCAATTTGGTCTGAAAGGGACAACCTGGTGGCTGACTTTTTAAACATAAGAGAAACCAGGTGTGACCTAGTTGTCTTTTGGGGGGTTGAACTGAAGTCAGAGCAAGAATGAGTACCCTCTCAGACCACAGTATTTCCCCAGGAGATTTGAGAATGAGGAGCACCCAGTCCCTGGAGGAACATTTTCCTAAACTCACCTACTACCCCAAATTTGAAACTTAAGAGAGAAGAGAGAATTTAAACAAATGAGTGAAAAAGAAAGAAAGAAAGAAATGCTTCCTTTTATCAGTAACTCCTAAAGCTTTTAATATATATGAGTACATACATAGATATAGATCTAGAGCCAACAACAAAAAAACTTACCTCTCATAGTTCTAACATCTAAGTGAAAAAAAGTCCCTGACCAAATCCTCCTACGTGATAAAGAAGTTATGGAGACAGAAACAAACAAAAACGCTGCCTGGTTTTCTGAGTTTCTGAGGTCTTTAGTGAGAGAGAACATTCTTTTTGGCTCTGGACTACAACGTTTCACGTGTGACCCTGTGAGAAGCTTACTATTCTTCCATAACAATACAGGATTCTCTTTCCAGAACTACCTATGGTTTGGTGCCCATCAAATAATGAAATTGCAACACGAGAGAGCAGGAAAGGACACCTCAGAGGGAATTCAGTTCAGCTCATTTGCCTTCTCCATCAAAGAGTATTAGTTATGTCCAACTCTTTGCAACCCCATGCAAGCCTACCAGGCTCCTCTGTCCATGGGATTCTCCAGGCAAGAATACTGGAGTGGGTTGCCATTTCTTTCTCTAGGGGATCTTCCTGACCTAGGGATTGAACCCAGGTCTCCTGCATTGCAGGTGGATTCTTTACTGACTGAGCCACCAGGGAAGCCCTCTCTAGGAAGGAAGGAAAATGTTAAGTCCCTGATCCGGGTCCTGGAACTAATGGGAGGCAGAGTCCCCCAGGCGTCATGTCCCCCAGCGCTGCGCTCTCTGCTGTAGTGCTCCCGTCCTGCGTGAGAGGGGTATGTATCACCCTTGTTCCCGCTTGACTCTCATAACTTTTCTATCTCCCAGACATGCTCTTGGCTTGCCTCTGATCTTTTCTTGGTTCTCATAAACTAATTGTGTATCTTCTAATCTTAAAGTGTTGAATCTTTGCTGAGATAACACCTATAAACAACTTACTGATGTGTTTTCAAAAACATCGTGGCAAAACAGTGCAATGAAAAGAACATTAAGTTTGGATATAGGGGACTCTCCTGGTGGTCCAGTAGTTAACAATGTGTCTTGCAGTGCAGGGGACGTGGGTTTGATCCCTGGTCAGGGAACTAAGATCCCACATGCCTCAGAGCAAGTTCACCTGAGCACCATGACTACTAAGCCCACACACCACACCTAGAGAGTCCATGCGCTACAAGGAAGCAGTGCCATGCAAAGAAGATCCTGCATGCAGCAGCTAAGACCCAACACAGCCAAATTCATAATCAACTGAATATTTTTAAAAATTGGATGACTAGGTTGTCATCCCGAATGTGTCTTTAATTTTCTGTAGCTTTGGGCAAGTCACTCTGCCTTTCTCTTGCAGGGTTTTCTGATCTATAAAATTAAATATTTTCCCTACTTCTATAATTTTGTATGGTTGCTTTGCAACAAATTTAACTGTGAAAACAAACAAACAAACAAACAAAAAAACCCTGTGCTTTTTAATCTTCATAATGCCTTATCCACAGGAACCAATCTATATTCTTCATGTTGTGTCATGGTCTAAGCTTCCCTTTCCATCCAGAAAAATGGGAATTATCTCTATATAGTTCTCTTTATACTCTGCTTACCACAGCACCATACACACTCAATGGCTTAATAAGTATTTTTCAATGTGATGATGATGACAATTATAAAACATAGTGCAAACGTTGACATTCTAATGCCTGACATTTGAAAATCTTTTTGTTTTACCCCTCCTTTCAAAACACTGGTTTCAGCAAAAGAAAATTAATTAAATTGCTCTAGGGTTCCACCCCTGCATGCTAAGTCACTTCAGTCTGTCCGACTCTATGGACTGTAGCCTGCCGGGCTCCTCTATGCAAAAAGAGAATTCTAGAGTGGGTTGCCATGCCCTCCTCCAGGGATCTTCCTGATCCAGGGATCAAATTTGCATCACCGAAGCTCCTGCATTGCAGGCAGATTCTTTAGCCACCAGGGAAGCCCAGGGTCTCATCCCAAGCCAAACTTAATAACATTTGAGGGATCCTAGAAGAAGGAAGGACAGGGAAGGCTGGCGTGCTGCAGTCCACAGGGTTGCAAAGAGTTGGACATGACTTACTGACTGAACAATAACAGCAGGGAGAGGCACCTTTCTTTCCTGGCCCCTGATAACCAGGTTTTGCTTAATTTGTCCGAAAAACATTGGAATTCAAGTGGGATAAAGAAATATTTGAAATAGAGGCAAACTAAGATTTTAGTCATTGGGAAGACTATGGTATTTATTTCTTTTTTAAAAATGTGTTTAAAAGAAAAATAAACACCTTTTCGGGAGATGAAAGGAGGTAACTGGTTTATAAATAAGACTTATTTAGGTTTCTGGATTTTCTTTAGGATTTGCCTTAACATGTTCCCTGGAAAAGAAATCCTATGCCATTGGAAAGGGTGCAGTATACCTCAAGTCTAAAATAAAAGTTGAATAGTCAAAGGTAACTGCCCAATAGTAACTATGAGTCATCATCCCAAATGATAAGCAAAGGAAAAAAACCTAAATAAAAGCAGAAAAAAGCAGAATTACTGGAGGCTTTATTGGGTTACCCACAAATAGCACAACCCTTCTCCACAGAGGGGGCTTCCCTGGTGGTTCAGATGGTAAAGAACCTGCCTGTAATGCAGAAGACCTGAGTTCAGCCCCTAGGTTAGGAAGATCCCTGGAGAAGGAAATGGCCACCTGCTCCAGTATTCTTGCCATGGACAGAGGAGCCTGGTGGGCTGCAGCTCACGGGGTCACGAAGAGCCAGACACAACTTCGTGACTAACTCTTTCACTTCACTTCTTCTTATGGAACAGGACTGCCTTTTGAAGACGTTCTAACTACTAGGCACCACGCTAGCTAGATGGTGGTGTGGCTTCACTGGTTTGTTGGCGATTACAAATGTTTCCTTCCTGATGGCACTCTGTGTTAGAGAGATGGTTTATTTCTACTTACCTTCCTGAAAAAATGAATGCTCATTTTGAACTTTCTCCTGCTTGATCCTGGTGCTAGGAACATGGGGGTGGCTTTCAATATGCTAGGGGAGTCTTGCTTTATTTGGCATGACACTTCAAGAGCAATAAAAGGAAAAATGGGAGGAAGGAACTCTTAAGCCAAGTGCAATTAAAAATAGTGAACATTATCTGATCTTTCCTTCTTAAAACTCACAGTGAGTGAGAACAGAAACACCATTCATTTAGGATGAAGCCTGACAGGCAGAGATTTGTATGTCTCACTAGAGAATAAAAGATGAGCTATCACTCAAAACACATATAGGGAGGGACTTCCCTGGTGGTCCAGTGGTTAAGACTCCATGCTTCCACTGCAAGGAGCATGCATGGGGTTTGGTAACTGGTCAGGGAACTAAGATCCAGTATGCTGTGCAGTGTGGAAAAAATAGAAAAAGTGACATAAAAGGAGCCGCAAATCTTCATATTACTACATTCATAGTGACTAGGGAATCTCCTTGTCAGTCATAAGGCCAGCCATGTATTTACCACAGGGCCTGAACTTCTTCTGGTATTTAGAAGGATATATGTGACATTTATTGAAATGCTTTTCAGAGAAGAATTTCTTTTCAGAATCCATGTGTATCCCATCATAATAGAAACACAGAGTTCAAAAACAATCCTTTCTGCCAAGATGGCCTTCAGTGAAACAAGGAGACGATAATTCCATAATACCTGTGACCGTTTCTCTTCTACATTAGGAATTTTTTTTTTATCATAGATCCCTGCTTGCTAGCTTCTCCAACAGAACCAACAGGAAATTTTAAAAGGTGGTGCTCAAACAAGAATTTGGATCCTATGCAAAAGCAGCAAGAGGGTTTGCAAGAAGAGTCTATGAGGAAGAGGCTGAAATTTTACTTACCAGGAATTTAAGAATTATATTTTAACCGCTTCCAAGTCTCCCAGTGAGGATTCTTCAGAATCAACCATGTGACCAAACAGGAATTTTGAGAGAGCCAAATCAGTAAACACCCTAAAATCATGTCCCCAAAGGCCTGTCTCTCATAGCTAAAGTTCCACCGTTAAAGACATGGACGTGTGAATTGTAACCTAAAACAGAGCAAATGTTCCCTGAGGGATCATCACCTATTAATGCACTATTATCTCTCCCCCCTTCAGGCATCACAGCCTTGTCATGGTGAAGGGGCTCACGTTAGCTCAATGAAGCTATGAGCCGTGCTGTGCAGGGCCACTCAAGATGGATGATCATAGTAAAAAGTGTTGACAAAACGTGGTCCAATGGATAGGCTTCCCCGATAGCTCAGTTGGTCAAGAATCCACCTGCAATGCAGGAGACCCTGGTTCAAACCCTGGGTCGGGAAGATCCGCTGGAGACTGGAGGAGGGAATGGCAAACCACTCCAGTATTCTTGCTGTGACAATGTCATGAATAGTATGAAAGAGCAAAGAGATATGACACCAGAAGATGAGCCACCCGCCCCGCCGCCAGGTCAGAAGCTGTCCAGTATGGTACTGGGGAAGAGCAGAGGGCAATTACGGATAGCTCCAGAAAGAATGAAGCGGCTGAGCCAAAGCAGAAACAAGACGCAGCTGTCCATGTGTCTGGTGGTGAAAGTTTCTCTCCACACTGCCACAGTGTGACTCTACCGGTCTGACTCTATTGCTAGCCTGATCACTGCCCAAGAGCAAGTTTGAAGAGCGTGTACAGGTGATGGGGACCTTAGTGGGGAGTGAGAGGTGGGGTGGGGTAGAGATGGAGGGAAGGAGACGGCGCATGGGCTGTGGAGAAAGAGGTATGCAAAACGGGGGGGGGGGGGCTGACCCAGGAACCTCTGGTTGACCACAGTGAGAGTGTCTTGTCTGCTTGGGACCTGCACGGGCCCCTGAGCAACCAAAGAAAGGAGAGGAAGGCGGGGAAGGGGGTCCTGAAATGAATTTTATCTTCACAGTTTGGTTTAGTTCTGACTCGGCCAACTTGACAGCCAGGATGACAAAGATTTTAAGTTTGGTGACTTAGTCAGCTATGGGGAGGAGCGGACTGCAGAATGGAGGCATGTTTGGGCCTGCCATGGTGTGTGTGTGTGTGTGTGTGTGTGTGTGTGTGTGTGTGTGTGTAGAAACTGGGATCAGGAGTCTGCCAGCAGAGCAGGCATCGCTGCTATGAATAGCAGAGTGGTCTTGGTTAGCACAGTTAAGCAAAACTATCAGAAGAGAGGCTGGCTTTGGGGGCTAGGGGGTGGGTGGTGAGGAGCTCTGTGGCTGGGAAATGCTGTATTGATCTTCGCTTCTTTTTTTTTTTTTCCGCATTGCACCCTCTTTGTCTTTTTCTCTCTGTCATTCTGTGTTTGTCTCATCTTTCCTTTTTATTTGCTTTGTTTTTCTTTTAAATGTGGTTTAAAAAAAAAACAAACAAACAAACCATACGACACAAAATTTACCCTCTTAACCACTTCTAAGTGTCTGGTTCTGTAGCATCATGTTTATCGAAAATGAGGTGCAACCGACTTCCAGAACATCTTCATCTCGCAGAACTGAAACTGCGGCCACTACAGAACAAGTCCCTGCATCTCCTCCCCTCAGTCCCTGGCGACCACCGCGCTCCCTTCGGTTTCTGTGAATCTGACGACTCTAGGGACCTCATACAAGTGGAGTCAACAGATCTCGTTGCTTTGCGGCTAGCTTCCTTCGCTTCACTCAGCGTCCATGCTGCACCATGTGTCAGGATCACCCCCCTTCTTCCGGATGGATAACGTTCCGTCACGTGTGTGGACCACATTTGGTCTCTCCGTTCACTCACCAGTCGGTGGGGGCTTCCGCCTCTTGGCTATTAAACGTGCTTTCTATTTCCAGCAGTTCCTTTGCCTCTTCCTTAATTGTATATGTCAGGAAGCTGAAGTATATTTTCCATTATTTATTTACTAAATAAATCAATAGGAGAAAGGCAGGAAGCATAACATATGGAAATCAGGTTAGCGTCCAGTTCACTGTATGATCCTGGAGAAGTTAATATCGCTGAGACCTCTATACATCTGTAAACTGAGAGATTTGGTCTAGATGAATGTCCTCCTAAGGTGCACAGTTTCTTGTTTTCTCTCCTTATGTTTAAAGTGGGAGGGTTAAATGATTATCTTAAATCAAGTAGATAGTTCCTCACTTGTATGAGACTGTTTTGAATTTTTTTTCCCTTAAGAGTAAACCATAAAGAAAAAAGCCTCCACTTCTGAACTCCTTTTATGAGTCTGTATACATTTTCCACTTGTATTGCCTTTGACATGTAATGAATTTCCTACAGCTAAATGCTAATATTGTCTCTTTTAAACCCTAGCCTCAATCAAGGCTTTTAATACACAAATGTCCATTGACCTCTTAAATATGTCCAGAATTCTGTACTCACCATGGAGGCTTAAAAGGAGAGAGAGAGGGAGCAGTATAAGGCAGTGGTACTGCTCTTAAGAAGCTCAAAACCTAGTGAACGGCATCCCAAGTTTGCTGTTGTTATTCCGTCGCTAAGTCGCGTCTAACTTTTTGCAACCCCATAGGCTGTGGCACACCAGGCTCCTCTGTCCCCCACTAGCTTCCAGAGTTTGCTCAAATTCATGTCCATTGAGTTGGGTGATGCTATCTAACTTAACTCATCCTCTCTTGCCTCATTCTCCTTATCCCAGGTTTGGGGGGAAGTATTGATTTTTCACGATTTCCTTTCAACTTAGCCTAAGTTCTTCTTGGATTTTTATCTTCACTGTTGTTTCTAAAATCGATTGACTCTGTGATATTTCTCTGGGTTTCCTTCCCCATTCAGAACATGAGATATTTTCTGACCTGGTGGATGTTAGGACAAATCCAGTCTTTCATAAGCTACAGTCATTGCACGCATGGCGTGGTATGGAGCATTCTGTATTTCACCCATGAAGGCATGTCATGAAGAAGAACTGGACACAAAATTTTTAAACTACTCATATGAAGTGTTGAGCTCATGGAAAGATGAAGGATTATGAGCACACCATCAACGTCAAATAAATATTGACAGATTTTAGTGAAGGACCCTGGAACTAGGGAGAATCCAACAGGACACAAAAATGGACTTTGGACCAACTGAATAAGCCAAACAATATTTAAAAGCTGCTCTACTCTGAAGAATTAGTATGGGCTTATTGAACTCATTAAGCCTTGAGGAGAGGCAGAGGCTTAAGCACAGTGTTGAATAAGAGTTTGATTGATGGAGACAACAGGCTTAAAGGAAAACATGCAAATCAAAGACCTGCCCTTCCACGTGATTTGGCAGCTGCTATTACACGTGGCTGCTTCCACTCCAAGTGGTGCCTCTGGAGACGAGGCACCCCCACGGAAACTGCTGTTGCTACAGGCTGAATTGGGTGTCATCCCCCAGTTCATATGTTGAGGTTCTAACCCACAGCAATTCAGATTGTACCCATATTTGATGACAGCATCTCTACGGACCCAATTAAGTTAAAATGAGGTCATTAGGATGGGCCCTTATCCAGTATCACAGATGTTCTTATAAAGAAGTATAAATCTGGGGACTTCCCTGGTGGCCCAGTGCTTAAGAATCTGCCATGCAATGAAGGGGGCGCAGGTTTGATCTCTGGTCGTGGAACTAAGAGCCCACATGCGTGGAGCAACAAAGTCCATCTGCTGCAACCAGGGAGTCCCTGCACTGCAACGAAACACCCCACGTGATGCAACAAGGCTCCCACGTGCTGCAACTAAATTTTCATTTGCAGACAAGTAAATGATAAATACATAAATATTTTTTAGACGAAGGGGAAATTTGGACACAGACGTCAGCCACTTACAAGCCAAAGAGAGAGGCCTGGAACAGATGTTTCCATCACGGCCAGCCCTCACAGGGAACCAGCCCTGAGGCCATCTTGATCTCAGACTTCCAGCCTCTAACTATGAGACGATAAATGTCTGTTGTTTAAGCCGCCCGTCCAGTGGTGTAGTCACAGCGCCCTGATCTGACTAACACGACTGTGACATGCATCTTTACTTCATTTATTTAACAGACACCTCTAGAGCTTACTGTATGTGCCAGGCACGCTGTGAGCAACTTTACCAACGTTAATTTAATCCTCCTAACGGCTCCATGAGGTAGGGACTACTCTGGTCCCCGGTTTGCAGATGGGGGAACCCCAGCACTCAGAAATGAAGCAGCTTGCTCAGAGTCTCCTGCTTAGTGAGGAATGGAGCAAGATGTGAATCTGGGCAGCCTGACTCAATTCCATGTGCTGAAACCCCTGCTCTATACCGTCGCTCTGCTTTTGTCTCCTGAGAGTTAAGCAGGGATTCCAACACACAGGTTAAGACCTGTCTCCACAGAGTGTATTTCGTGTGTGTGTGTGTGTGTGTGTGTGTGTGTGTTTAAACGTAACACCATCCCCTTACTCCCTGCCAAGCAGATAGAAATCACATTTCATAATGTTTCTCTAGATTTTTTAAGCCCTCACATCAAGGAAAATAATTCAGGATTACTGAAAAAATATTTGCTGACCCTTCATGAGAGGCAGACCATCAGACTCCCCAGGCTTCGAATGATCAACTCTTGTTTCTTACCGGGCCACATTCCACGGAGGTATGAGAGGAGCGATGTTGTCTTCTCGGTTGGCCTGCAGATAACTTCTTCCAGCTCTGAGGAATGTTGGAGTGGAGCAGGAAGGAGCGGCCCTGCCACTGCAGCCTGGCGTGGAGGCAGGCCGAGGCTCTGGGCTGTTAGCGGACCACCGCCCACCCAGCATGCCTGCAGCTGCTTGACGTCAACGTGTGAAAAGGTCTTTCTACAGAATCAACCAGAGGAGCCGAACATTACTACACACGTTTCTCAATAGCAATTAAATTATATTTTCAGAACAATGGGAAACTAGGGGGGTGGAAATCAGTGTAGGAGAGAGGGAAGGGTTATCCCTGGCCAGAAAGGGTCATCCTTGGCCAGAAAACACAAGGATTTGGAAGCTTGGTGTTGTCTTGGTGGCATTTTCCATGAGGAGAGCGTGAGAGCCAGACTGCAGTGCGGCAGGGAGAGTTAATTCCTTTCTAATCATTAAAGGGAAGGAAAGTACACATGTCCGACCTGCCGAACGTGCACTGGGCTGCACACTTTCCCACACCCTACCCTTGAGAGTTTCAGGTTGAAAGACTTTGTTTGCAGTCCTTCATTGCTCAGAGTCTTGAGTGGAGGAGCCAGAAACACACCTCTTTACTCTTTCCCATTTCAGCTGACTCACCTGTGGCTTTTATGGGGGCAATCGTGAGAGGCCAAGGTAGGGCAGCGGAGGTCAAGGTGGTGCCAGCAAAAAGTCTGGACTTCAGTGAATCAACATACTTTGTGATTGAAAAGGTAGAGTGACGGAAGGACTTCTTATACTGCGTGCATTGGGTGCTTCTACTGGAACCCACGTTATGCAGGGAACACCTCGGCAGAAGGAGGGCAGCAGAGCTTTTTCCACTTATGAGCCATGAAATGAGCCAACATACGCTCAGTAAGAAGGGGGCTCTTCCCCACCATCTCCTCTCACGACCAGTCCAAAGCTCAGCTTCTTTAAAATGATATGTGTGCCTTTCTGCCTTGTTCTAATAGGAAGCACTGATGCTAATATTATTATTATTTTTGGGGGGTCTCCAGTTATCTCTGGTATTTCCAAACAGGCCCCAGTCCCAGAATTTTCACTACGGAGACATCCTGAGTAAGCTTGTTGGCAAGTCTCTCCCGATGGGTCTGGGAGCCAGGTCCGCCCCAGGGGCTCTGCTATTGATGTGTGCTGCGGGGAGCCGGCTTAGAACACCTGAGAATAAAAGGAGAAAAACATTATGAAATGTGATTGCTACCTGGGCTATGTCAGCTAGGAAGGAAACAAGTCTTTTGTAAGGAAGCAGGTCTCAGCCTGAATCTCAGGGCCTCAGTAAAGAACGCCAGGAGATTGATGGTTTGATGGTGATGGTGGTGGTGATGGCGGTGGCGGTCATGGTGCTGGTGTGGGAAAGTCAAGGATTTCTAAATGAGAACACCTCCTGGATGTGCTGCCCTTCGGTATCAGCACCCGCCAAACGTGTGGTGGGGACGTGGCTCGTTCTGGCGTGGCCCATGCATTTTGGGAAAATATAAGAAGCAAGAGCAGATCCACCCACATCAGGCTTGTGAGAAAAGTCCAGGAGAGGGCCAGGGAACTGAGAGATGTTTCTGTAACTGAAAACTTTGTAGTTGTCTCATATCTTTGGAGATACTGCTAGAGCATGAAATTACAGATAAGGTCAAGACCGGGTTCGGCTTCTTTACTGGATAGTTTAACTCAAATTGAAGGCTTTGGAGAGTTCTAATTCTCCATGTCATGCTGAAGGCCAAAAAAAAAAAAAAAAAAGTTGCAAGCCACCTCCCACCCCAAACTGAAGTTCTTTATCACTCTTTTAAAGAGATACCATGACAACAACACAGCAGGTAGTTTGTATGCTCCTTCAGGTCCTTCTAACTTGAATAACAACATTGCTAGTTTATCGTTCTCAGCGAAGTCAGGCAGTACCTGCTATGCAGGATTTCTAAGCAAAATGATTTACTGCAAGAGACTGTCAATTGCCTGTCTCCCTTGGTGACTCTAGAGAGACTGACAAAGACCAGAGATATGAAAGGAAAATATTTGTGAAATAAAATTAGAGTCCTTGCTCCTTCCACTTGGCACCACACTTCTCTCTCTGGAGTAATTCTAAGACTCTTATTCAAGTTGAAAGCTCACCCTGCCCTTCCGTGATGAATATTTGTATCGTTGAATAATTTATTTGTTACTCGTTTAGCTAACCAATCTATTTCAGGGGCAGACTAAGTGTACACGGTGTGAAATAATTTGCACATACTTTCTGAACAGAATAAGAGTTTCATTCTTCCACAGGTGATGCTAAAACTCACACAAAGAAGCATAGTATGTAAGGTGCTTTGTAAGGGGAACTTGCACATTTCTGATTATTTTAGTATATAAGGTTCAAGTAGAGTTTATAAAGGGCTTCCCTGATGGCTCAGATGGTAAAGAATATGCCTGCAAGGAAAGAGACCTGGGTTCAATCCCTGGGTGGGGAAGATCCCCTGGAGGAGGAAATGGCAACTTATCACTGCAACATTCTTGCCTAGGAAATCCCATGGACAGAGGAGCCTGGCGGGCTACAGTCTGTGGGGTCACAAAGAGTTGGACACAACTGAGTGACTAACACTTTTCATTTTCTTTCACAGCTTCCAAAAAAGTCTCATCTCTATTTTAATGTAGTTACCTCTTAAATGAACTTATCTCAAGATACAGTCATATTCTGAGGTGTTGAGGATTAGGTTTTCAACATGAATTTTGAGGGGACATCATACAGCTCATAAAATTGACTTTTGTATTAGTCATACCTGCTATGGTCTGAATGTTTGTGTCCCTCCAAAATTCATGTCTGAGGTCAGGGAGCTACCCCACGCCTGAGGTCAGGGGCAGCGGCTGTGCTTTGCTGGAGCAGCCGTGAAGAGATAACCCACATCCAAGGTAAGAGAAAACCAGGTAAGACTGTAGGCACTGAGAGAGGACATCAGAGGACAGACAGACTGAAACCACAATCTGATCACACGGACCACAGCCTTGCCTAATTCAGTGAAACTAGGCCATGCCTTATGGGGCCACCTAAGACGGACGGGTCATGGTAGAAACGTCTGACAGGACGTGGTCCACTGGAGAAGGGAATGGCAAACCACTTCAGTATTCTTGCCTTGAGAGCCCCATGAACAGTATGAAAAGGCAAAAAGATAGGACACTGAAAGACAAACTCCCCAAGTTGGTAGGTGCCCCATATGCTACTGGAGATCAGTGGACAAATAACTCCAGAAAGAATGAAGGGATAGAGCCAAAACAAAAACAACACCCAGTTGTGGACAGGACTGATGATAGAAGCAACATTCGATGCTGTAAAGAGCAATATTGCATAGGAACCTGGAATGTTAGGTTCATAAGTCAAGGCAAATTGGAAGTGATCAAACAGGAGATGACAAGAGTGAACGTTGACATTCTAGGAATCAGCGAACTAAGATGGACTGGAAGGGGTGAATTTAACTCAGATGACCATTATATATACTACTGTGGGCAGGAATCCCTTAGAAGAAATGGAGTAGCCATCATAGTCAACAAGAGTCAGAAATGCAGTACTTGGATGCAATCTCAAAAATGACAGAATGATCTTTGTTCGTTTCCAAGGCAAACCAGTCAATATCACAGTAATTCAAGTCTATGCCCCAACCAGTAACACTGAAGACGCTGAAGTTGAACAGTTCTATGAAGACCTACAAGACCTAGAACTAAAACCCAAAAAAGATGTCCTTTTCATTATAGGGGACTGGAATGCAAAAGTAGGAAGTCAAGAAACACCTGGAGTAACAGACAAATTTGGCCTTGGAGTACAGAATGAAGCAGGGCAAAGGCTAATAGAGTTCTGCCAAGAGAATGCACTGGTCATAGCAAACACTCTCGTCTAACAACACAAGAGAAGACTCTACACATGGACATCACCAGATGGTCAACACTGAAATCAGATTGATTATATTCTTTGCAGCCAAAGATGGAGAAGCTCTATACAGTCAGCAAAAGCAAGACAGGGAGCTGACTGTGGCTCAGATCATGCACTCCTTATTGCCAAATTCAGACTGAAATTGAAGAAAGTGGAGAAAACCACTAGACCATTCAGGTATGACCTAAATCAAATCCCTTATAATTATACAGTGGAAGTGAGGAATAGATTTAAGGGACTAGATCTGATAGACAGACTGCCTGATGAACTATGGACAGAGGTTCATGACATTGTACAGGAGACAGGGATTAAGACCATCCCCAAGAAAAAGAAATGCAAAAAAGCAAAATGGCTCTCTGAGGAGGCCTTATAAATAGCTATGAAAAGAAGGAAAGTGAAAAGCAAAGGAGAAAAGGAAAGATATACCCACTTGAATGCAGAGTTCCAAAGAATAGCAAGGAAAGATAGGAAAGCCTTCCTCAGTGATCAATGCAAAGAAATAGAGGAAAACAACAGAATGGGAAAGACTAGAGATCTCTTCAAGAAAATTAGAGATACCAAGGGAACATTTCATGCAAAGATGGGCTCGATGAAGGAAAGAAATAGTATGGACCTGACAGAAGCAGAAGATACTAAGAAGAGGTGGCAAGAATACACATAAAAACTATACAAAAAAGTTCTTCACGACTCAGAGAATCACAATGGTGCAATCACTCACCTAGAGCCGGACATCCTGGAATGTGAAGTCAAGTGGGCCTTAGGAAGCGTCACTACGAACAAAGCTAGTGGAGGTGATGGAATTCCAGTTGAGCTGTTTCAGGTCCTGAAAGATGATGGTGTGAAAGTGCTGCACTCAATATGCCAGCAAATTCGGAAACCTCAGCAGTGGCCACAGGACTGGAAAAGGTCAGTTTTCATTCCAATCCCAAAGAAAGGCAATGACAAGGAATGCTCAAACTACCACATAATTGCACTCATCTCACATGGTAGTAAAGTAATGCTTAAAATTCTCCAAGCCAGGCTTCAGCAACACATAAACCGTGAACTTCCAGATGTTCAAGCTAGTTTTAGAAAAGGGAGAGGAACCAGAGATCAAATTGCGAACATCTGCTGGATCATTGAAAAAGCAAGAGAGTTAAAAAAAAAAAATCTATTTCTGCTTTATTGACTATGCCAAAGCCTTTAACTGTGTGGATCACAATAAACTGTGGAAAATTCTGAAAGAGATGGGCATTACTAGACCATCTGACCTGTCTCTTGTGAAACCTGTATGCAGGTCAGGAAGCAACAGTAAGAACTGGACATGGAACAACAGACTGGTTCCAAATAGGAAAAGGAGTACATCAAGGCTGAATATTGTCACCCTACTTATTTAACTTATATGCAGAGTACATCATGAGAAACTCTGGGCTGGAGGAAGCACAAGCTGGAATCAAGATTGCTGGGAGAAATATCAGTAACCTCAGATATGCAGATGACACCACCCTTACGGCAGAAAGTGAAGATAAACTGAAGAGCCTCTTGATGAAAGTGAAAGAGGAGAGTGAAAAAGTTGGCTTAAAGCTCAACATTCAAAAAAGTAAGATCATGGCATCCGGTCCCATCACTTCATGGCAAATAGATGGGGAAACAGTGGAAATAGTGGCTCACTTTATTTTTCTGGGCTCCAAAATCACTGCAGATGGTGATTGCAGCCATGAAATTAAAAGAAGCTTACTTCTTGGAAGGAAAGTTATGACCAACCTAGACAGAATGTTAAAAAGCAGAGACATTACCTTGTGAACAAAGGTCGTCTAGTCAAGGCTACGGTTTTTCCAGTGGTCACGTATGGATGTGAGAGTTGGACTATAAAGAAAGCTGAGCACTGAAGAATTGATGCTTTTGAACTGTGGTGTAGGAGACTCTTGGACTGCAAGGAGATCCAACCAGTCCATCCTAAAGGAGATCAGTCCTGGGTGTTCATTGGAAGAAATGATGTTGAAGCTGAAACTCCAATACTTTGGCCACCTTATTTGAAGAGTTGACTCATTGGAAAAGACCCTGATGCTGGGAAAATTGAGGGCAGGAAGAGAAGGGGATGACAGAGGATGAGATGGTTGGATGGCATCACTGACTCAATGGACATGGGTTTGGGTGGACTCTGGGAGTTGGTGATGGATAGGGAGGCCTGGCGTGCTGCAGTTCATGGGGTCACAAAGAGTCGGACACAACTGAGCAGCTGAACTGAACTGAAAATTCATATATTGAAACCTAATTCCCAAGGTCATAGTATTAGGAGGTGGGATCTCTGGTAGGTGATTAAGAGGCTGGAAATCTACTAGAAAGTGGATTAGTGCCCTTTAAAAAGTGACTGAAGGAAGCTTACTTGCCCTGGCCCACCATGTGAGAACATGGTGAAGAGGTTTTGTCTATGAGCCAGGATGCAGGGCTTTACCAGACAACAAGTCTTCCAATGCCATGTTTTGGGCTTCCAACCTCTTAACACTGTGAAATAAATTTCTGTTTTTAATAAACCACCCAGTCTTTGGTATTTTAGCAGCCCATACAGATGGGCCACTTGGGGTCCTTGGTTCTTTGAGTCAACAGGCACAGATTAAATGGAAAAAAGAAAGTCTCATGAGCTATTTTTTTAAAAAACAAAAAACCCTAGTATTGGATGAAAGTGCCTAAATAGTTTCTCACCCCAACTAATCTGTGTTGGTTAAATTCTGCTGATGGATGGCATAACTGAATTAGGAAGCAGGAATGCCAGAAATCCGCTTGAGGTTCAAAGGGTAATGAAGTTAAAATAACTGTGGTCTCTAAAGTACTGGGTCAAGAAAATGTCCTGGGTTCATGGAGGGAGTTAGAGAGAAAGGAAAAGGAATTCAGTGGTAACTGTGGTGAAGAAGTACGATTTCTGAACTGAAAGACAAGGGATCTAACTGCGCATTCCAGGGCTTGTCGCCTCACCCTGGGGCCTCCACAGAATGAGGCGTTTGCATTAGACCATCTCTGAGGTCCTTCGGTGTTTATTAGTCTGTAAAACAGGGGATATCAGTTTAGAGGATGCCAGGTTTGACCTAGTAACATATTTTTGTTTATACGTGATTTAAGTAAAGAAAAATTTGTACTATATTAGCATACTTAGGATTTTTCTCAATGGCTTTTCCAGTCTCTGAATTCAACTTGGTTAAACAGGCTATTTAAATAAAATTAGAAACTTCCAGGTAGAATCAATGGGGTAGGATTGTCAATTATACCTCAATTAAAGAAATTAATGGGTAGGGAGATAATTAGAGCAAACCGTCAAAACAACAGGACAGAAATCTTAGAGAAAAGATTGAAGGTATATAATACTTGTCTAAATGTTACCAACAAGAATATGAGAGCTAGGGAATTTGAAGAAAGCCACAGCAGGAAATGCGAAGAGCCAACTCATTGGAAAAGACCCAGATTCTGGGAAAGATTGAGGGCAGGAAGAGAAGGGGGCAACAGAGGATGAGATGGTTGGGTGGCATCACCGATTCAACGGACATGAGTTTGAGGAAACTCCTGGAGGTAGTGAAGGAAAAGGAAGCTTGATGTGCTGCAGTCCAGGGGTCACAAAAGAGTCGGACACGACTTAGTGTCTGAACAACAAACAACAGTAGGAAAATATGTGTCCATAAATAATCTTTTGTTTTGGACCATCGACTTTGGTTTAAAAGAGTTAAGAAAATATAGAGGATGATCAAAATAAACGTTTCTAACACTGAGGAAATAAAATAACATTAAAAAAAAATCCTTGATGCTTCATAGTCTCCCAGCAGAGACCTCTTCAATAAAGGTGGTTCTCTGAATAAATGTTAGCCTATAATCTAATATATTTGGAAACCTCATTTTTATACCCTCCACTAATCAACTGCAACATCTCCACACAAAGAAGAAATTGTATGGAAAACATGGAAATCAAGTACTGGGAGCAAAACGGGGCAAGAGGGAGGACCTATCCTAAGGCTCACACGTGTCACTGCTGTGAAGGACACCCGCAGAGCTGAGGTCGCTACCAACCTGTCTTATTGGAGGTTCCCTGGGACATAGCCCTGGAGGTGGAGATCTGCCTGCAGGAGGGTCAGCGGGGATCCTCTCAGCAGCAAGCCCTGGAAGGCAGTGAGGGAAGCAGGACTGGGCATGAGGAGAAGACAGACTGTGAAGAAGCTGCAACAAAGGCTTCAGCCCATCCCATGAAAAGTTCTGGAGCTGGGGTGGCCTTTCAAAACTGGCTCAAGTCAAGACGAGAAGATTGGGTCTTTGTACAATCCCATGAACTGGTCACCGGATGTAAGCTGCACCTGGGAGAGAGCGTAACCTTGGGTGAAGCTGCTGCCTGGCGCTGAGGGCAATGCCCGGAGAGAAACTCAACTGGAAGCTTTTCAGCAGTCAGTGCTGTCTGCTACTGGGGGACAGAGTCCTGACCTGGTGGAAGGAGGACTTGGGTCCTGCATGAAAGGTCACCAAATCTATGCACCACAGATAACGAACCTGATTCATAGGAGTCTCTGCACAAGAAACTGGCAATATATCATCTACGCCCACATTCAATGAGAACTCACACATGCAGAGGAGAATTAAAAACGTCTTGATAACAGGACACTGTGACCACTGATTATGTATCTGTGAGGTAGGAGCCAAAGAAAAATGACACGAGGGAGGGGAAAAAAAGCAACTTAAAGGGCAAGGCGTCCAGAATCAGTTAGTGGTGCAGTGAAAACGTATCTTAGCGTCTCACTGTGCCTGATGACATCATCCTATCACACAGCCCATCACTCTGATGATCAGATCATCAAGAAATATTCCTTACATTTTGCTTATAAAGCCAAAACAAATTTCAGAACAATTTCCTTCCAGAATAGTTGATGGTTTAAAAGCTTGACTGCTTACTCACGGCTGTTCAGACTCCACCCCCTTCTCTGAAGGATCTGAAGCTTACTAGGCATGGCTTCAACAAGAGCTTTGTTAGGTAGATGTTCCCACTGCACATCTCCGGCGGTGGCTCTGTATTCTATTTCTTTCCTTCTTTAATCAGGTCCCCTAGGGAGTGCACTTGATAAGCACAAGGCCAGGTACTGATTCTTTCAGGTCGATTGCATGTTTGGAGCATGCTCTTTGCCTCCTCAGTCATCTTTTCCTTGCTAACATGGCTTAGGAAAATTTCCTGCCAGCAGGTAGCATTCTGCTCTGGCTCAGCCATTCAGCCAGTCTCTTTCCTGTCTTATAAAGAAGACACAGTAAAAGCAGATTTTGGGCCAGCTTTCATAGGCTGTATGCTTGCGATCTGGGGGCAGTGAGCAGTTGTTGCACCTCAACTGTTAAATATGAGGAGAAAGTATTCCTGAAAATTAACCTAACTGGAAAGTCAATGAAAGTACTTTTTTTTTTTTTTTTTTTTATGAAACGCTGAATCATTCTGATGCATGGAGCCAGGAGTTTATGCAATTTCTCTTTTATCACCGGAAGATCTTTAGTAAGTGTGGGCACTCCTCTTATTTCAATAGCTTCAGAGAGGGATTGTTGACACCTTAGATTAAGCCAGTGGATACATGCCACCTTTTCCCATTCATAAAGTCAAAGCACCAGGCATATGCTAAAAACCTGAAAGTCATTAAAGAACTGGACTTCAATTTTTTTTTAACCTTGATTTTTAACTTTCTTGTAAGATCTTTATATCATGAACACAATCAGCAATGCTTTTTTTTTTAATTTATTTAATTCTTATGGTAGTAGGACATGGCAACCCACTCCAATATTCTTGCCTGGAAAATCCCATGGACAAAGGATCCTGGTGGGCTACAGTCCATGGGGTGGCAAAGAGTCAAACATGACTGAGCGACTGAGTACGCACATGGTCGTAAGAACTTCACAGGAGATCAACCCATTTAAATTTTTCAGCATACAATACAGCTCTGTTGATTCCAGGTACAAGCCTGGATAGATCTCTAGAATATATCTGTCTTGTTTAGCCCTTTGATTAGTAACTCCCCGTTTCCCCCACCTCGAGCCTCTGCCAACCACTCTTTGATTCTACGAATTTGACAATTTTAGATTTTTCACGAGTGGGACCATGAGGTATTTGTCTGTTGGTGACTGGCTTGTTTCAAGTAGCATGATGTCCTCAAGGTCCGTCCGTGTTGCCTCATGTTTCCCTCATTTTGGGGGCGGAGCAGTGTTTCATTATATGCACTTGGCACATCTTCTTTATCCACTCGTCCATGGAAGGACATTTAGGTTGCTTCTGTGTCTTGGTTACTCTGAAGGCTGGTGCAGTGAGCATGGATGGGAGTGCTGCTATCTCCTAGTGATCTGAGGAGTCTTATAATCTTCAGCACCTCAGATGGATCCATTCTCCGTCTCCCGCCTCCCCTTATCGCCCTTTGTCCTCAGATAAGCCTTCAGGCTTATATGGCATTTCTAGCACACACACTGATTCACAGTGTGAAAAGTGTAACACATTATACTCTGGCAACCTCTTTGCCACCTAAATTGACAAAACTGGACACAATCTCAAAAGCAGATCTTACACATTCATATCTTATAAAAAAAATGAAGTCATATACAAATGTTAGTATACTTGACCTCAAGAATATGGTTGAATGACTTAGTTCCAGTAACCTTGAAGCAAATTGGAGCTTATTATTTGCACCTCAGTGACTGAAGGCACATACAGTATATACTCAAGTTTTCCTAAATTTATGTTGAAGGGAATCACAGAAGACCGCTAGTGTCACTGGAGGTAGATTTCTTTTGTTTTGAAGAAGAACTAAAGGCTGGTTGTGAAGGGATAATTTCTAGAAATATACAAGGCCTGGGAGAAAGAATGGACCTTAAATTAAACGGGCTATATAACTTAAAATATTCTTCTTTAAAGTGAAAAGTTAAAGTTTCTCCAAGCTATAGGAGATCTGATTACACAACTGGTGATTTACTTTACTATATTTCACTCATCCCTATTTAACCTGGAGCAGGAACACAGCTATAAGCTATTATTTTTCCATGAGACTGAAACGCAGATTGGAGTTCTGCTTCCAGCCATGATGGAATAACTAGGACCAGACTTGCCCTCCCACTAGACAACTAAAAACCTGAACAAAGTTTATGAAACAATTGTTTTCCAGACATTAGACAATAGAGAGCATAGAACTGCTATCCTCAGGAGAAGGGAGACAAAAGAGGTAAGTCCTATGCTCACCCCAGCTTTCTGCCACCGCACCTTCTGGACTTCAGTACAGGGGAAGGGGGACATAAGCAGAACATGTAGGTCTTGCTAAGTGAGGACACAGAGACTGAGGTTCTGGGAGGCTGAAGATCCTGAAGTTTATGAGGTAGAGTAATAGTGAGGTGGGAGCTATATTGAGAAAAAGCTCCACAAGTTGCATGAGCCTGAAGAAGAGCATGCACAGAATGAGCCCACAAAGCAGGGCTAATAGCAATGATGTACAACAATTACCAGGGAAAACAAGCAGCAGGGAACCCAGTCCACAGAGGTCCCACAATGCTAGGAGACGTTCAAGTGTGGACCCCCTGAAGCAGCTAGCTCACTCAGTACGCACCCCCGAAAGACCATATCTTAGAAATAAGGCTAAACTAACTATAGAGTAAGGTTGTTCCATACGTACATAACAAAACTTAAAAAAGCAAGCCTTGGAAAGCCAAATTCATCTCTAGGTATTTTAACAGCCTGCCAAAAGCCCATAATACTCTTTGAAGGAAGATAGCAAAACTCAATCAACACAAAACATCGCAATATCCAGTATCCAAGAAAAAGTTCGTTAGACTTGTGAAGAAGCAGGAAATGTGATCCATAGGCATGATTAAAAACTAGTCAGCAAAGACCGTTCTAAAAATGACAGAGATGGTGGAAGTATCAGACAAGAACTTTGAAAGCTAACACAAATATTCAAGGGTTTGAATAAAAACATGAACACAATGAAGGGTGAAATTAAAGATGCGTAAAAGGACTGAGTAGGCATTCTAGGGCTGAAAAATACAATATCTGAAATGAAAGATTCCCTGGATGAGATTAATAGTAATTAAGAACATGTGAAGGAACATCAGGGAACTTGAAGCCATAGATATAGAAACTATGAAGACTAGGTATAGAAGAAAAAGAGATTTGGAAAAAGATAGACAGAGCCTTTGTGACTTGTGTGACAAAATTAAGTGGTCAAACATGAATGTAATTAAAGTCCAAGAAGGAGGAGAGGCAGAAAAAAAAATGGAGAAATGAAGGCCAAATTTCCCTCAAATTGGGCTTCCCTGGTGGCTCAGATGGTAAAGAATCTGGCAGCAATGCAGGAGACCCGAGTTCGATCCCTGAGTCAGGAAGATCTCCTGGAGAAGGGAATGACAACCCACTCCAGTATTCATGCCTGGAGAATTCCATGGACAGAGGAGCTTTGAGGCCCACAGTCCGTGTTGTCACAAAGAGTCAGACATGCCTGAGCGACTAACACTTTCTCTTTCCCCTCAAATTAAAAACAAAACAGAACCAACCTATGAACCCATGAGTCAAAGACACTCAATGAATTCCAAGCAAAATAAATACAAAGAAAACTACATCGAGACACTTCATAATCAAACTGCTGAAAACAGATTATAAAGAGAAAATCTTAAAAGTAGACAGAGGGAAAAAGACACATTCTAATTCAGAGGAAACAAAGATAATAATGACTTTTAACTTCTTTTCAGAAACCATGCAAACTAGATGATTTTTAAATGCTGAAAGAAAAATTTCCAATATTCCAAGTGAAAATATTCTTAAAAACTAAAGGTAAAATAATGACATTGTCGAGCAAACAGACTCTGGGAGAATTCAGCAGCAGTGGCCCAGCACTGCAAAAAGTTATAAAGGAAGCACTTCAGGATGAAACCTAACAATATCAGAGGGAAATTTGGATCTAGACGAAGGAATGGTGAGTCTCAAACATAACAGATGTGTGGGCAAATATAAAAGAGTTTTTCTTTTTTATTTCTTTCGAAAAATAATTTACTGTTTGAGGGGAAAATAACAACAAGGTATTAAGTGTTTATAATGTACAGAATTTTAAAAGTATACAAAGGCAGGAGGAAGGAATGGAATATTTTTGAATTTTTTTATTGTGCCTATATATATATCTATCTAATTGTATATGAACGTATATATGAACACAAATTTGTCTTTTTAACCACTTTAGGTTCAGTGGCATCAATTATACCTACAATGTTGTGTAAACATCACCATTATCTATTTCCAAAATAATTTCATCATCTAAAACAGAAACTCCATGCCCATGAAATAAGAACTACCTGGCATAACACTCCCAAACTTCACATAATACTACAAAGCTACAGTAATCAAAATAGCATGGTATTGGCACAAAAACAGGCATACAGATTAATGGAATACAATAGAGAGTCCAGAAATAAACCCACATACTTATGGTTAATTAACCTACAACAAAGGAGATGAGAATATACAATGAAGAAAAGATGACCTCTTCGGTGAGTGATGTTGGGAAAGTTGGGAAGTTGCATGTTAATTAATGAAATTAGACTACCTTCTCTCACACCACATAAAAAAATTGACTCAAAATGGTTTAAAAATCTAAATAAAAGACTTGATTCCATTAAACTCCTAGAAGAGAACACAGGCAAAACAGCATTCCTAGACATAAATCAGATCAATATTTTCTTATATCAGTCTCCCAAAGTAAAAGAAAAATGAGCAAAAATAAACAAACGGGACGAAATAAAACTTTAAAGTTTTAGCATAGCAAAGGAAATCAGCAACGAAACAAAAAGACAACCTATGGAATGGGAGAAAGTATTTGCAAATGATGCAGCTGACAAGGGCTTAATTCCAAAACATAGAAACAGTTCATAAAACTCAATAAAAAAAATAAAAAAATAAGCAGAAGACCTAAATAGACATCTCTCCACAGAAGACATACAGATGACCAACAGGTACATGAAAGATGCTCTACATTGCTACTTATTAGAGAAACGCAAATCAAAACCACAAGAAGGTACCACCTCACACCAGTCAGAATGGCCATCATTAAAAAGTCTACAAATAATAAATACTGACGAGGATGTGGAGAAAAGGGACTCCTCCTACACTGCTGGTGTGAAGGTACGTTGGTGCAGCCACTTTGGAAAACAATATGGAAGGTCTTTAATAAACTAAAAATAGAGCTACCATATGATCTAGCAATCCCATTTCTGACCATTTATCTGGAAAATATGAAAACTCTAATTTGAAAAGATACATGCACCCCAAGGTTCAAAGCAGCATATAAGACATGGAAACAACCCAAGTATCCATCAATAGATGATTTGCTTAAGGAGATGTGGTATATATTAATACAATGGAATATTACTTAGGCTTAAAAAAAAGAATGAAACATTTATAGCAACATGGATGGACATAGGAAATAATATACTAAGTAAAGTCAGAAAGAGAAATACAAACATTATACAATATCACTTTATATGTGGACTCTAAAAAAATAATACAAATGAATCTATATACAAAACAGAAACAGACTCACAGACATAGAAAACAAACTTGTAGTTAAAGGGAAAGGGAAGGGGAGGGGTAAATTAGGAGTATGGGATTAACAGATACAAACTATTATACATAAAATAGATAAGCAACAAGGATTTGCTGTGTGGTACAGGGAACTATATTCAATATCTTATAATAACCTATAATGGAAATAATCTGAAATAGACATAGATATAATTAAGTCACTTTGCTGCACACCTGAAACTAACATAATCTTGTCAATCAACTATACCTCAATAAGAGAAATAATTTCCTGTCATTCACCCCTCAGTCCATGGTTTCTTCTGTTCTACTTTGGTCTCTATGAGTTAGCCTACCCCAGTTATTTCAAATAAGTGGGATCATACAATATTTGTCCTTTTACATCTGGCTCTTTTTCACAATATTTTCAAGTTTCATTCATGTTGAAATGGATGACATAGAGTATCAGAACTCCATTTCTTTCTGTGGCTGAATAATATTCCATTGTATGTACAGGCAGACCTCAGAGATACTGTGGGTTTGGTTCTAGACCATCAAAAAGGCAATACTGCAGTAAAGTGAGTCACAAAACATTTTCAGTTTCCCAGTGTATACAAAAGTTATGTTTATACTTTGCTATAGTCTGTTAGGTATATAATGGCATTATGCCTACCAAAAAATATATATCTACCTTAATTTTAAAATATTAATAATTTATTGCTAGAAAATGCTGAGGTTATCTGAGGTTTAGTGAGTTGTAATCATTTTTGCTGGTAGAGAGTTTGAAATATTGCGAGCATTGCTACAACATGACACAGACACAAAGCGAGCAAATACTATTGGAAAAATGGCTCCAATAGTCTTGCTTGATGCAAGGCTACCACAAACCTCCCATTTATAAAACAAAACACATCATAGTATCGACAAAGCACCATAACACAAAGTGCAATAAAAAATATATGTGTGTGTTTATATATATTGTTACTTAGTTGCTAAGTTATGCACAACTCTGCGACCCCATGGACTGTAGCCTCGAGGGCCCTCTGTCCTTGGAATTTCCCAGGCAAGAATACTGGAGTGGCTTGCCATTTTCTTCTCCAGGAGATCTTCCTGACCCAGGGATCAAACCGGTGTCTCCTCCATTGGCAGGCGGATTCAGTACCACTGTGCCACCTAGGAAGCCCATTCATAATGATTTAATTAATTTTCAACAAAACATTTCAAGGTAATTCAATGGGGATAGAAAAGTCTTTTCAACCAATGGTCCTGGAAGAACTGGAAAGAGACGAGCCTCTTCCTTCATCTCACAAAGCTAGCTTGAAGTGCATCATAAACCTATGTGTAAAATCAAAAACTGTAAAACTCTAGAAAAACGTTTAGGAGAAAAATCTTCAAAACTTTAGGATAAGCAAAGATCTCTTCTATAAGATGCAAAAAGAACTACCAGTAAGAGAAAAATAAACATAAATTTGGCTTCATCAAAATTGCCATCAACTCTTAGAAGAATACTGCTAAGAAAATGAAAAAGTCACAGAATGGAAGAAAAAACATTTAACTGACAAGAGACTTATATGCAGAAAATATAAAGAAGCTATACATATTATGAAGACAAAGAAACTTATTTTGAAGTGGGCAAAATATTTGAATAGATACTTCACAAAAAAGGATAAACAAGAGATACTTAATATAGGCACTAGGGAAATGCAACTTAACACCACAATAAGGCAACCCACTCCAGTATTCTTGCCTGGAAAACCCCATGGACAGAGGAGCCTGGTAGGCTACAGTCCATGCGGTCGCAAAGAGTCAGACACGACTGAGTGACTTTCACTTTCTTTGGACCCCAATGACTGTATTCTCCAGGCCAGGATACTGGAATGGGTAAGCTTTCCCTTCTCCAGGGGATCTTCCCAACCCAGGTCTCCCCATTGCAGGCTGATTCTTTTTTATTTTTTTTTCCTTTTTATTTATGTATTTTTCTTTACATTATTGTGTTGGTTTTGTCATACATTGACATGAATCCGGCAGGCAGATTCTTTACCAGCTGAGCCACAAGGGAAGCCCATACACCCTGAAAGTGAAAGTGAAGTTGCTCAGTCCTGTCCGACTCTTTGAGACCCTCTGGACTGTAGCCCGCCAGGCTCCTCCTCCATCCATGGGATTTCCCAGGCAAGGATACTGTAGCCCACCAGGCTCCTCTGTCCATGGGATTTTCCAGGCAAGAATAATGGAGTGGGTTGTCATTTTTTTTCCTCCAGGGGATCTTCCTGACCCAGCGATTGAACTCAGGTCTCCCACATTGCAGTCAGACTCTTTACCCCCTGAACCACCAGGAAATCCCACTATACACTCTGGAATGGCTAAAATGAAGAAGACACACTATCAAGTTTTAGCAAGACTAGAACACCCAGGCCTGCTATACATTGCTGGAGGGAATATAATATAGTTCAACCACTTTGGAAAACTACTTGTCAGTCTTCTATAAAGTCAATGTATTCTTACCATCTGACCCAGAAATGTCATTCCTAGATAATCCTCAGGAAAAGCAAAAACGAGGAACCACACAAAGACTTGCCAATGGACGCTTACGGCACTTTCATTTGTAATACTCCCAAACCAAAGAACTCAAATGTCCATCAACAGATGAGCGGATAAACCGAAGTGATATTTAATGAACTATGACTCAGAAATAGAAAGGGGTAAACTACTGGTATATGCAACATGAATGATTTCAAAAACATTTTCAAAAGCAAAGGAAATCAGATACAAAAGAGTATTCGCTATGTGATCCCATTTAATGGAATTCTAGAGCAGATAAAACAAATCTTTATGATAGAAATCACATCAGGGACTGCCTATAGCCTGGGGGTGGGTGGATGATGGTAACCTAGCAGGAATTGACTGCAAAGGACATGAGGGAGCTTTTGGGGTGATAGAAGTGTTCTCTACCTTGACTGGGGGAGAGTTACAGGAGAGTATACATTAGCCAGATCTCATCAAACTGTGTATCCTTTAAAAATGAGTAGATTTTACTATGTGTAACTATACCTCAATAAAGTATATTTCTAAAAGCTTTTTTAAAAGATTGTAGTAGATTATAGTAACATTCAATTAACAGTCATATTTATTTAAAACAATACAAAGTTTTACTAAACACCAAGGAAATACAAAGTTGAATTAGACACAGCCTAGCCCTGGGATATCTTTTAAGATAGATAGATATATAGATAATTATTGTACAAAGCAAACTGTGATCACATCCTTTAATGGTTTCATAGTACTATATAGGGGCAAAACTTAGTTCTAGCTTCCAAAAGCTTACAGAAATAATGTGGATTCAGCTGGTGGGGGCATGAAAGGGGGCTGAACATTCACCATGAAACTACATTCAACCATGTCAGACAAAGCATCAAACATGTTAGCTCAGATGCTATCAGTTGGAAATTTGTGAAGTATATTTATGAAATTCTTACTGAATAGGAAGTTATATAATTTAGGACTTTAGAGGTAAAATTAATAAATAATGAGCCACTGGGTATTATGTATTTATTTTCTTCATCACATTCCCTTATAGAGATATTGGCTTTGGAGTAAAACATAATAATAATAAACACCACTAGCGCATACGAGGGTTTACCAGGTGCCTGGCAGTGCACTAAGCTCCTCGTATGTTTTACTGAATCTTCATAATAAATTAATCTGTGAACTAGGTATTATTATTATTACCCATGTATAGGTGAGGACACTGAGGACTGTGAAGCTTAAGTAACTTTGCCCAAGTAGACACAGCTTATAATTGACAAAACCAGGAAATGAACCCAAGTACAGTGATCCTGGAGCCCAAACTCCCAACCATTTCACTGCCTTAAATACCAGTTCGGTACTTATTAGTTACAAGTACTCTGGCAAGTAACATAAGTAAGGTCTTTGAGGGCAAGAATACTTTTTGAAGGTCTGTTGTAAAAAGTAAATGAGATGAGTCAGGTTAAACCACTTGGCACAGTATTTGGAAGGAATACAGAAAAATTAGTTTTTCTTTCCTATTTACTTTAGACTTAATTTATAACATGGGCAATATAGGACTCTGTGAGGGTCAAATGATGAAATTACATAAAAGTCCTTTGCAAAAATATAGAGAGAATATAAATTCTGACTGTTATTGTAAAGAAACAGAGATGTGAGTAGAAACTCAGCCGTGGCTTTTTAAAATTCAGCATGTAACATTCAAAGTCCCAAGACTTCCCTAAGAGAGCAGTTTTCAAACCTGGCTACCAGCAGAATCTTTAGAGGGGTGGTTGTAAAAACCAGATTCCTTGATCACATCCTTATCTACAAAGACCTACTGAATTTAAAATTTGTTTATCTAGGATCTAGATCCCAGGTGACTCAGATGATAAAGAATTTGCCTGCAATGTGGGACACCTGGGTTCAATCCCTGGGCTGGAAAGATCCCCTGGAGAAGGAAATGGCAACCCACTCCAGGATTCTTGCCTGGAGAATCCCACGGACAGAGGAGCTTGGCAGTCTGCATAGTCCATATGGTCACAAAGAGTCAGCATGAGTGAAGCAACTTAGCACAACCAACCAAATAAGAAAAGACATACCAAATATATCTAATGAAGAAATATTGAAACCCTTTGTCTTAAAATCAGGAACAACACAAGAATATCTACTATCACATGTCAGCCAACACACTGAAAGTCCTAGCTACATGATAAGGCCAGAAAGAAAAAAAAGATAACAAGATTGGAATAAAAGAAATGAAACTGTCATCATCCACAAATGACACGACTGCACATTCAGAATCCAAAAGAATCTACAGACAAACCACTAAATTGCTAGATACTAGATCAGCATACAATACAAAAATATCCATTGTTTTTCCATACACCAGAAATAAAATAGACAACAAAATTTTAAATGATTACTTTAATATGTATTTATAAATATATATTTATAACATGAAAAAATCAAATATCCAGGAAGAAAAACTAGCAAAATATGTGGAAGAGCCTACACAGAAAAGTCCAAAACTTAGAGGAATTAGAGAAGACCTAAATAATAGAAGGATATACCATGTTCATGGGTTGGTGGGCTCAGTGCTATAAACATGTCAATTTTTCCACAGTTGATACAATTCTAATTAAAAAGAAGGCTTTTTGTGGAAATTGACAAGGTGAAGAATAGTACAGATAGTTCTGATGAAGACAAATGCTGGAGAGTAAAGCTACTTGATAACAAGGTTCACTATAAAGCTACAATAACTCAGACAACATGGTATTTACAAAAGGATACACTGATAAAATGTAATAGAAATTTTAGAAACAGACCTTCAGAGATTTATGGTAAAATACATAGGGATAAACCTATGTAAGGAGGTAAAAAAAGGAATGCATGTTTGTTCAGAACAGCACTATTTACAATAGTCAAGACATGGAAACAACCTAGTTGTTCACTGACAGATGAATCGACACAGGTATATATGCACACCTATCACATACACCGTGTGTGCAAGGGAATATTCCTCAGCTATAAAAAGAAGGGAATGATGCTGCTTGCAGCAACATGGATTGAGCTAGAGATTGTTATACTCGGCAAAGTATGTCAGAAAGAGAAAGACATTAAATACCATATGATATCACTCACATGTGGGATCTAAAATATTACACAAATCAACACATCTTCGAGACAAAACCAGACTCACAGACATAGAGAACAGACTTGTACTTGCCAAAGGGGAGCAGGTGGGCAGAAGAGGGAAGGGTTAGGAGATAGGGATTAGCAGAAGCAAATATTATATACATGATGGATAAACGCCAAGGTCCTACTGTATAGCACAGGGAACTATATTCAATATCTTGTGAAAAATCATAATGGAAAAGACTATGAAAAATAAAACATTTATTATAGTATATACATAACTGAGTCACTACTGAGGAAATTAATACAACATTGTTAATCAACCATAAAATAATTTAAAAGTTATATTATTTTTAATACAATAATAAAAAAAAGAAGGGATGTAATTTAAAACAGGGTGGTCAGGGAAGGCCTTGTTTAGAGGGACAGTGTATGCTACACAGTGGGAAGTCTTCTATCATAGAGATGTCACTTCTCCCACAAATATATGTGCAAATTCAAGACCTTCCCAATCACAAAAGACTTTTTAATGGAACCTGACAATTTGGCCCTATGTTTCATATTGAACAGGAAAAAATGTAAGAAAAAATAATCAAGATGACTTTGAAAAGGAAAAAAGACTAGGATTTTCCTAACACCATCAAAACATATTGTAAAGTTAAACTAATTAAAATGATGTGGCACTGGACTACAAATTTAAAAACAGACTAATGGAATAAGACAAAGAGTAGATAGCAATGTGCCATGCTAACTGTGTGTGTACTAGGGTGGTGGGGCTGGGGGGCGGGGGGAGACACAATTTCCTGCTTCTTAACCAAACTCTCTAAATATTTGTAGTTCTCCACTAAGTCTCTTGGATTTTTCCCTGAAGAGATAATTCTATGCTTCTTTTCCAATCATTATTCCTTTGGTTGGTTTCTCTTTTCTAACAGCATTGACTGACACACCAATACCAGGCTAAATAATGATGGTGACTGTATTCACCCTTGTCTCAAACCCAGCTGTAGAGGGTGTGCCCTTGATGTTCGTCATTAAATAAGAGTCAGACAGGACTGATCGACTAAGCACACACACCACGTTGGCCTCCCTGGTGGCTCAGATGGTAACGAATCCTTCTGCAACGCAGGAGACCTGGGTTTGATCCTTGGGCTGGGAAGATCCCCTGGAGAAGGGAATGGCTACCCACTCCCATATTTTCACCTGGAGAGTTCCATGGACAGAGGAACCTGGCAGGTTATACAGTCCATGGGGTCGCAGAGAGTCGGCTGTGACTAAGCATACATTAAATAAGATGGTGGCCTGAAGACTGGGCTATCTCTAGTCTATCTCCCTCTCTGTCTATATCTGTTTGTACTTTGCCAGTCTCATATACTGCTCCATGCTGGGTTGGTGGTAGGTGAGTTTGGGCTAGATACCCTCTGAAATCCTTTCCAATTTCAAGGTTTAATTATTCTACATATACATGGAAATCAGATTTAAAAATTCTGGTTTTTAAGTGGATGTTTCTCTCTGAAAGGTTTTTATGGCTCTTGAGCAGAAAGCAAACGTCCTCATTCTGTGCCTCATGTTTAGACTGCCAGCAAGTAGAAAGATTTTTTTTTTTTTGGATATGGACCAACTGTAAAGTCTTTATTGAATCTGTTACAACATTGCTTCTACTTTATGTTTTGGTTGTTTGGCCGTGAGGCATGTGACATCTCAGCTCCTTGATCAGGAATTGAACTCTCATCTTCTGCACTGGAAGTGCAGTCTGAACGACGGGAACACCAGGGAAGTCTCCAGAAAAATTCTTGAAGGAGCTGAGTTCAGAATAAAGTGGAGGCAGCAAAAGTGTGGGGAATGGACTACAAGTCCGACCGTTACCACCCAGAGCCCCCTGCTTTCAGGACCGCCACCCTGTGTCACTGCATCCCACTCAAGACACTTCACCTTCTGATCTGTCAGGGACAGAAACAACACACATGGTTTATCTCCAGCAACGCAAGTTACGCAACAGGGACCCAACTGACTCCTATTTGTACACTGACAACCTGAAACCACCCATGCCAGTGCTTTGTTGCTACCGAACAATAACCAATCATTTGTGTTTGGAAGAACGCCGCCGCTGTCAGCATAATTCAGAAGCCAAGAGATTGATTGCTAGGTTTTGTGCTGTGTTTCAGAGTTCCGTTTGATTGCCTGAGTTCCTTGTTCTGAGGGTTCACAGAGTGTGTTGTCAGAAACGTTGCTTTGTTTTCTGCTCTGGATATAAAGTCTCCCAGCAGGCGCCTCCTCACTGGCGTTTTCCTCTTGGGCTGGGATACCTCTACCCAAATCCTACGCTGACTCTTTGTTTCTTCCCAGTTTGGTTTCTTGCCGCCACACCCTCCCTCACAGCAGAGTGTGGAATCTCTATGCTCCCTTGCATATTGTATTTAAAGACAGTATATTTTAAGACGAGTTACTTCCTTTCATATAGAGTTCTGCCTTTCTCTCCACCCTTCTCTCTCATAAGCCTGGGCTTTGAGGGTTTGCTTGTTAGGTATTAGGTCTTTGGAAGACGGTAACACCTGACTCTGGTGGAGTGGGAACTCTGGCTTAGCCCTCCGGTGGGTACACCAAGAGGCTCTGGACAACCACCAGTAGGAAGCCCAGCTTCCCATTTGTGCTTATTCACGATTCCCGTCACATACAGTACTTCTTCTCCTCAGTTCATTTGGACGTGGAACCTGATATGAGGAAGCCCTCTTCCCATAGGGCCACCCCTAGATGTTTATTGGTTGTAAAGAAGCTCCCTTTTATGGAGGGAAAGAGACACTTATTTTGTGATCCTAGGAGATCTCATCTTATGAAGCTTTGGACTTCAAAACGGAAGAGAGGCCTGAGAGGGCCTTAGTGGCAAAACGGCAATATGAAACACGTTTTTAATACCCTCTGTGCTTAGCTTTTGCAACGTTTCATTAGATTGGTCCTGTCACTTAGGGTAAATGTTTTAATTAAAATGCTATTTCAAACAGCCAGCAGCCCCGAGGCTTAAACCAATTGTGAGGAATAAAGATGCTGCCAAAGAGCCCAACCCCATTTTCCAAGGAATGCTTGGTAGAACTCCTCCTGCCTGCCTCCCCTGAGCTGGAGAAAGCTGGATTTGACCCACATGCATACTGACTGTTGCTTGAAGCATCCTGTCCTGGGTATCCCAGGGAGATCTTGGTATCAGCAGCTTCTACTTCTGTATTTTGATGATGGCTATAATATATCTTTAGCTTAGATTCTGCTAAACAGGAAGTCTAAAATCTTATATTTGAAGACAGGCTGGGTGAACAATCATCAGAGATGTTGTAAGCTGGGAAGTAGGGTTGACCTAGACCAGTGATAAACTGGTTTTTTTAGACACTGGGTGTCCCACGGGAGGAATTCAGAGACCACTCTTGGTTGGTAATAATTGGGAATAATAATTGGGAACAATAATACAAAACACGGTTCTCTCTGTTGATGATAACCATTCACTCAGCAAGTTTTTAGGATTATCTACAGAGGAGAAGGGGGCAACAGAGGATGAGATGGTTGGATGGCATCACTGGCATCACTGACTCAATGGATATGAGTTTGAGCAAACTCTGGGAGACAGTGAAAGAACAGAAGCCTGGCGTGCTGCAGTCCATGGGGTCACAAAGAGTCGGACGCAACTTAGTGACTAAACAACAACATGTGGTCTACTTAGAAATGTAAAATAATTTTTTTTTAAAAAGAAACAAGAAAGAAAGGACGAGAAACCAAGTCCCTTCAGATATAATGATGTTCTTTGAAATGGCAGTTTTAGGAAAAAGGATCCTATTGGGTGTGTCCTCAATTAATCTATGAACTTAGCTTAGGGCCAACTGGCTTCAGAAGTCCAAAGATAAGACACCAATCCTTGATAAATCACTGCCCTACATCCTTGTCTGGAGACAAGTAATGGACCCATTTCTTTACCTTAGAACAGTAAAATAGATCCCATTGGAACAAATGTGGAAGAGACACTGAAATCTTCGAACCATTCAACAGGAGGGAATCTTCTAGAAACTTCCGAAGGAAAAGTCATGTTTCACGCATGTGTACTCAGTCCACTCAGAAATTAGAACTCTAAAAATAGGTACCAAGTCCAGCTCAGGAGGCCACTCTGAAATCCTTACATTGGTAATTCTTTGAGGACACACCCATAGGATCCCCATGGGGCCTCCTGAGAGTCTAGGGTCCCTCTGCCAGAACTCATGTGCTTCCTGCGGTCCGACCTGCGCACTGAGAGGCCACTGTTTCCACATCGTAGCTTTACTGAGGGGTTTCAGGCTGACACCTCCACAGCCCTGAGAGTCTCCTCATCCATGAAAGCTTCACCTTCAACTACCTATAGCACCTGACCTCTCTGGAGGAATTTGTGAGGTGTCTCTTATACACGAAAGCCTTTGGAAATTACCAACAGTGAGGGTCTGAAGATCAGAACAATGAGTAAGGACTCCTCTCAGAATCCTTTTTCTAACCCACCACTTAGCCGAATCCCCACGTACTTTATTAATTGACCATTTATAACTATCTATTCAACATCTATCTTCCCCGTTAAGCTGTAAGCTAGCTTCATGATGGCAAAGGCTTTATCTGTTTTATTCATTTCTATGTTCTCAGGACCTTGCAGGATACCAGGCACACAGTAGATGATCAGTATGTGCTTGTTGATTGACTGACCGATGTTAGACTAATTGCTTCATACCTTAGGGTTTTAGGTTTTTTTCTCTATAAAACGAGGGGATAAATTAAATCATTTCAAAGTCCATACTAGATGGAACTAATTTGCATCATGATTTGTGAAGGGCATGGATGTTTCCTACCTACTGTGAAATGCATTAAAAAATGTGAGATGCATTGTTGGATGCATAGAAGGATGGATAGAAATGGGATAAAATAAGCATGATACAAAGTTAATTGTAGATAAGGTAGTGACTATAAGCGTATTCAGTTACTACAAAGTACTTCAATTTTCTGTGTAGTTCAAGATTTTTCAAACTAAAACGTTGGAGGGGGGCGGAATGTGGTGTTCAGAAGAGCCTAAAGCAAGGTTTTTGGTAGAAAAAAAAGGCAAGCAATTCAATTAAAAGTCATCAAAGTTAGAAATAGAACAAAGAGACAAAATAGATGTATACATTCGAACAGAATTGTATGAACTTGCAAAAATTTTATTTAAGTAGTAGAGGCAATGTATGTGTGGTAGGGAGTTTAGAGGAGAGGGCAACCATGGGCACACCAAGTTGGGCAGAAAGTGCTTCAAGGAGTAGGTGATATTTCAGCTGGGCTTTGAAGGATATACATAATTTGAAGGATATATATAATTTGAAGGATATACATAATTTGGATGGGTATTGAGTTTAAGGAAAGGAATATTTGGATGGGTAATGAGTTTAAGGAAAGGAATTTTGTTTATATTTTTGGTCATATCTTGCAGCATATGGGACCTAGGTTCCCAGACCATGGATCAAACCCTCACCCCCTGCAGTGGAAGAGTGAAATCTTAGCCACTGGACTGCCAGGGAAGTCCCAGGAATAGAATTTTGAAGGGGCTGAGGCCAGCTGAAAACGATAAAGTGAGCATGTGTGTGGAGCAAGAAAACAGGCAAGAGCAGTGAGTTTCACATCAGCTACAACTGAACAGGGAAAGGTAAGGCTGGAAAGCAATGATGATGATAAACAAGATGATTAGGATCTTCCTTACATACCAGTATTTGAGGTACCTGCACAGAGCACTTTCTATGTATTATCTCACTTAATCTTCTCAACAAATATATGAGGTGCCACAACTAAAATAGTTACTAGCAAGGAAACTAAGGTTTAGAGAAGTATACAGCCACTTGCCCAAGGTCACACCACTAACAAGCAGCGGAACCAGGTTTGTCTGACCCCAGAGTCCAAACCCCTAACCACTAGACATACTGCCTCCCTGGAAAAAGTAAGGCTAGACTCTAGGGGTCCTAACATCCCAAAGTAAGGAATTTGGGTTCTCCTCCTTAAGCCTGGAGATCCACTGAAAGCTTTTTTGGTGATCAGAGATTTTTAAAAAGAAAACTGGCATAAATAGGCAAGAGATGGAAGCGAGGAAACCCAATTTACAGAGCTGTCACAATAAGGTGTGAATAAAATAGCTGTGGGGACAGAATAAAGGAATAGTCTTTGAGCAGAAATAGTCTACTGACTTTTCCCAACTAATATTGAAATATATTGAGAAAAATCACTGTTTTGGTATTAAATATTCAAATTAAAAGTATCATTAGATCTCAAACATTGTATTGTATTAGCCTAGTGAGACTCCGAGGACAAATAAACATTTATTTATTTATTGTCATTCCAGTCCACTTGCGAAGCTGCTCAGGCCTCAGGGAGAGTTTGAGGGTCTTCAGCACGTTGACAGGTCAGGCTTGTGTGAGCTGCCCACAGAGCTCCTTTGGCTCCAGTCTCGCAATTCTCTATCACTAGTGATGAGCTCCAGAGTGGATTCAAGAGGTCCAAACCCGACTTTCCCATCAGTAATCTGATAGAGCTCATCTCCCTTCCCCAAGAACTGGATCTAGAGCAGTTAGGGTTTGTTAGGTTGTCACAGATCATCATCCCTGATCCACTGGGATGGCTGTGGCTTTCTGCTGGGAGCTGCCCTGAGGAGTCAGCTGGAGGGTGGGAATTCTTATCAAAAGAGATGTGTGCAGATATGGAGGTGGACAAAAATTCCCAGAGAGGTGGTGTTCCCTGGGGGACATTCATTTACATGTGGGGCGGTGTCCCTGAAACAGTTGTCTGGTGTTCCCTCCTCCCCTCTGTCCAGTTATTTCCCTGATTGAGTGACGCACTGGACAGTACAGACCATGAAACAGGAGACAAGACTCTTGAAAATACAGACCAGTTTGGACAAGCATAAATGTGCATGCATGTGTGTGTGAGACTACATCACTACCAAGATGGAAAGCAAGTTCTCAGACAGTGAGAGGGTGTTGAAGAAGAGAAGGGTCTACCAGAGAGAATGAAGAGTTGCATTATTTCCCCACATGTTTACAACCAACAGGCTCTGAAGTCCAAGGAGATGTGTAGAAGGAAGAGCCTGAGCCCAGAGTTCAGACACTCGGAAGTCACTTACAATGAGGAATAGGCTCAGGGGGCTGTTGTGAAAAATCAAACAAGTTGAGAGATGAATCGGTGCTTTATAAACTGTAAAGTGCCTTTAAAGTCCAAGGTGCTACATAAACTGCAAAATACTACACAGATGTAAGGGAGAATGATCACAATTATTTGAGGGGGAAATCTGTGGCTATCTACGAATTAGACGGTAAGAGGGCTATTTCAAACAAACAACAGAATTTGCCTGTTGAAATGTATCTTTCTCTCTTTCAGAATCTTACTGATCTTATAATCTTGATGGGGCTTGACATTTATTTCAAAGAGAAGCTATTCAAAACCTAGGAGACTCCTTCTCTGGGATCCATTTCCTTTGAAACCAGTTAACAAGCCACACACAAAAAATGATCTCACTAATTAATAGTCACCTTGTGTTTTGAACCTTTCATGTTATCTAGCTTAATCATGAAAGCTGAGTGCAGAATAAGAATAGACTCGTGGACTTTGTGGATGAGGGTAAGGGTGGGATGATATGGGAGAAGGGCATTGAAGCATGTTAATTGTCATGTGTCTAATCAATCGCCAGCCCAGGATTGATGCTCGGGACTGGTGCAGCGAGATTTCCCGGGGGGGAGGGAGGAGGGAGGGGGGTTCCGGAGGGGAAGCATATGTAAACCCATGGTGATATCATGACAATGTATGGCAAAAACAATAATAAAAAAAAAACATAAAAAAAAATAAATGAAAATGTAGTCTCTAAATAATGATTCTGAATCATTTTGGGGGTGTGCTGAGGACCTGCCCAAAGTACACGATGCACAAAACAGTTGGCATGGGAATTTCTAGTTCTGAGGCGAAGAACTCTTGATCTTCCAAGAGTTACAGAAGTTCTAGTTTGAGGGCTACAGTTGTTGTTCGGTTGCTAAACTGTGTCCGACTCTTTGAGACACCATGGACCGCAGCACGCCAGGCTCCCCTGAACGTCACTGTCTCCCAGAGTTTGCTCAGACTCACGTCCATGGAGTTGGTGATGCTCTCTGAGGGTTACAGATCTGACGGCAACTATTTTCTGAGCAAAAGCAGCAGGTTTGTTGGAACAAATGTTCAGCCTCCCCAAAGGAGCTGGTTGAAGGAAACCACACCACTGTAGGGAGGATCATAGGGTACGAGTGTTTAAAAATCAGTCCATTAGAGTCACAGGGCGTCTGTGCAGTCATTTCTGTAGCTGCAGTGGTTTCTGGCCTGAGTGTGTCTTTGGGTTCGTTGCTAGTGGGATGTTTAGGCAGCACCTTTTGCCTCCCCAGGTGTCTACCCTCAACTCAATTTCACCAACCCCACCCAGAAGACCGTAGCCCTAGGGAAAGGCATCGGATGGGCTGACAGTGCCCTTGGGATCCAACTGGCTACGGGAAAGGAAGACAGGCGTGATGGCATTTGTGTAGATGTTCTCAAAGGAGTCCTGGCCAAGGAGGGGGTGGTTGGAGCTGACGCTGCTCTTCTCTGTCTGAGATGGAGGGGATATCTCATGATTCTCTCACACGCTGACCAGTGTTAGAAACAGACTTTGGGTGAACTCCTTCATTAACTCTTAACCTCCTCAGAAAGACAGTATTATCCTCATAGATCAGAAAACCAAGGCACAGAGAAGCTGACACAAGGTCAATTAGCTAACAACCAGCCAAGCAAGGATTTAAATTCAGATGTAAATTGAGAACTCCTTCCACTGCCCATCACTGACTCTTCCATGTCTTCCCAGCCCCTGGGAGACGCTCCCGGGAGCTCCACCCTCGCTAGACGCCCCTCCAAGTGAAAGAGACTCACTTCTCTCACCAAGGACAGTGTCCTGAGTGGCCAGCCCACTGGACACCAGGGACTCAGCCTCATTTGCTTCTATTACTAACTTCCTTCCTGACCTCGGCAAGCTCCGTAAGTGGTCCGTGCTTTCTCATCTGTAAAATGAAGAGGACAGAACCAGATGAAACTTCCCGCTGAAAACCTCAGTGCCTGAAATCTGTGCTCTCCCCCTATTCCCAGCGGCCGGCAGGCCTCCCAACCCTGTGGGTTGCTCACGGCTGCCCCTGCGTGCCACCCTCTCTGACCGCCTGGCTAGAAGGAAGCACCGCTCCAACCGCGTGTATGGCTGTTGTCCACGTTACGCTCCCTTCTTTTCCACTTGCCTTCCATATTTTATCTGAATTCTTCAAACCTTTTTGCCTATCTCCCATATAGTTCTCCAGCATTTAAGAGTAAACCAATTTATGTTTTAATTCCTCCACAGCAGATAGGTGGTTGTTTCCATTTTTCACTAACAATGGTGACACTAGGTTGCCTTCTTGACTACATGTGCAGGAGATTCTCTAGAATGAATGTCCAAAAATGGAATTGCTGAGCCAGGGGGGTTATGTATTAGGTATTGCCAGATGGTTCCCCAAAGTGCTGGTGCCAACGTACGTTCCCACGTGCAATATGCTTGTTTCTCTCATCTCCTCACCAATCCTCTCAAGCCTAACACTCTTCCAAACTAACGTTCTGACTGCATTAGCCTCATAGCTGTTAGTGTTTTCCACCTTATATTTGTTTAAATGCTGCCTCCCCTCCTGGGCTATAACTTTTGTGAGGGCAGAAGCCTTGCTTAACTCAAAGAATTCATTGAGTTTAGTAAGGATGCAATAAAGGGCTGTGAATAAATAAACAATGAGCAGAACCGAATTTGTCTTGACCCAAGGAGGCGGAGATTCCATGAGGGGAGGGATGAAGCATCTATCGCTGTTCATCTGGGGTGAGGAGGTGGGTAGGGAATCCCCGTCAGCTGCGGCGAAGGTGGCACAGTGGTTAGAGCTGGCTGACAAACCAAAAGTTTCATCTATGGAGGACTGTCTCCAACCTTTGGAGATGCAAGCTGTAGATAATTTTTTTTTTATCACAGTAGTCATCAAATATTTACTGATTGCTGAGAGCAGCAAATTTCCCAGTCTCTGGGTTTGTCTTTTTATACATCAAGATTGCTGTTTCTGAATGGAACTCCCCCACCTCTGGCCCCACCCTGTTACCAAGGGCTGGATAGGATCCATGTGTCCTTTGGACTAGGAAGCTGTGTGACCTCTGGTAAATGCCTCCCCCTTCTGACACCCCATTAGTTCCAGGCTGACTCATTTTCTAAATAAGCCACTTGCGGCTTTTGCTCTGACATCACCTGTGGAAGAATGAGTAATTTTTTAAGAACCAGAGTTATATTTGATCAGAATAAGATGCGCTGTGTACGTTACTCATGGTTCTAGCACAAGAGGTCAACACTGGTCATAAGTACCCTAACCTTCTCCCACCCCTCCTTTCTCTGAGGCCAAAGGACAGAGGGAAGGCAAAGCAAGGAGGTAGGTATGGATGTGAAGAATTTTTGTGTACATTCCTAATTTTGTTATCACATTATGTATAGTTCAATAAAACTGGATCTTGCTGCTTCTGCTAGATTAAATAAAAATAACGTCACAAAGTAAGCAAGGCCGTGGGGCTCTGCTCCTTGGGTTCAAAGCCCAACTCCACCACAGACCAGTTGGGTGACCTTGGGCAAGCTACTGACTCTTGATTTGCTTCCATTTCCTCATCTGTAAAACAATAACAGCGTCTATTACATTGCAAGGAACAAATGAATTGATATATGTTGAGTGCTTAGGATTGTGCCCAGAACTTGGCAGCCACTGTGGATATATTAGTAGATATTTCCTTGAATGCGTCACAGTGTTTAGGCTAAAAAGAAATGTTCAATAAATACTTTTTAATGAAACAGATTCATTCTATTAAAACACATTTGGAACAGGGGATAGGGACAGAAGTGACAGCAAGGGGGAGGCTCTTGGCTGGAAATGGAGGCAACCGTGAAGATCAATTCCCTTGAGCTCAGGTATTACCCTCCGGCCCTCCTTCTGTGTGTTTTGTTGGCTGTTTGTGCCTGGGTTATGTGCACTGTGGTGGGAGGAGGGTTGTCCCCCAGGTGTCACTCAGTGGAGGTTCTACTTTCTGTTTTTTAAGTCTAAGAAGTTGGCAGAGGGATGTCAGGGTTAAGACTCTGAACTTCCTCTGCAGGGGGTACAAGTTTAATCCCTTGTCAAGGGACTAAGATCCCACATGTAGCGTGGCACGGCCAAAAAAAAAATTTTTTTTTAATTAAATACACAAATGTGTGTGTTAGTCGATCAGCTGTGATCCCATGGACTATAGCCCACCAGACTTCTCTGTCCCCATGGGATTTCCCAGGCAAGAATATTGGAGTAAGCAGCCATTTCTGTCTCCAGGGGATCTTCCCCACGAAAGGATTGAACCCCTGTGTTGCAGGCAGACTCTTTACCATCTGAGTCACCAGGGAAGCCCCAGTAAACAAACAGATTAACAAAAAGAAAGAAGAGGCACAGTTCTAGACCCTCGAACCCTGGGAGCCTGGGCTTAGTTCGGAGGGAGACCCAGGCCCTAGAGGACGTCATCCTTGGACCTCTCAACACCTACTGTCTGTGAGGAGTTGGCAAGACCACAGCATCAGGACGGGTGTTATCTGGTTGAGTGGCTGGTGGGGTGGGCATCGTGTGTGGGACACTGTTTAGGTAAGATGTTAGTATCGGGGCAGACGCAGTGTGCATCCTCACAGCACGTGTGGTCGGGGGAACACACTCCTGAGCACCCAAGAGTCCTGGGGGACCCAGCCTGAAACCCCTCCAGTGCAGACTTCTTCAGGATGCTGGGGGCTTGGGGACCCCACTCACCAGAGCAGGTCTGTTCTGCCTCATTGGCATCTCCGTGTGGGTTGGAGCTGAGGAAACAGATGGACCTGACTAGTGGCTTGGACTGTCTGCTACGGAAGGAAGGGTGCCGTGCTTACTGTTAGCAGAAAGGCTCTACATTCCGTCTATACAAATGGCTGAGTTACTGAAGGAGGTCCAGCCGTCCTGGAGGAAAAGGTTCACCCGGGCGATGTCAGGGATGTGGCCTGGGGAGCACCTGAGGGACAGTGCTGTTCTCAGCCACGCGCAGAGACAGTCACAAACACACCGACAGCTTCACCCGTTCTCCGCCCCCACTCGTGCACACTTGCGTGTGGGCCTCACCAACGCTGTCTCACTCACCAGGGCGGCCTAGGGAAGACCTCATGGCTGAATCAAATGCTGGTGAATGCTGCTGCTTTTATTACACCAAAAGTCTTAACATTTATTTGGAGAGGAACACAAAACTTGGCGTACTGGCATGCATTCTCTACAGCACGGCTTCAGAGGAGCTCAAGATCAGCACGGTCCACTCAGGAGGACCTTGCTGGAGGGGGCGGCGACGGACGTTGGGGGGCAGCGCAGGGGGACCACAGGTCCTTGATCGCTGGAGTCAGCAAACCACAGATGCTTTACCACCACAGAAGTCAAGGAACCACGTGTATTGAACAGGGGTGTTTCCAACAGCTAAATAGGTGTGACAACAGATCCAGGTGTGGGTGAGTCCCTAACACATACAGCCTAGAATATTTGGGGGAGGGTAAGAATATTCTCCTCCCCAAACGGGCAGCACTGACTCCAGTGGGAGAGGGGCATGCTTAGCACTGTGTCTGAGCTCGGTGAAGCAACCAGATGTCCTCGGGGAAGGGCAGCCTGGTTTCACAAGGGAGAGTAAGACATGACGGCACTATCACAGTAAGGCCACTGAAGTCACAGCAAACGAGGACCTTGGAGGAGACGCTCACGACTACGGGAAGGGGGCTTGACCCTCTCTGACATCAGGGGCCCCTCGCGGGTTGGGCATCTGGCCCTGAGACTTTCACCTGGTTGCTTTGCTGAGCTGTTACCACGTCACTGAGCGCAACGGAGCTGAGGAGAGGGCCACGCACGTCAAGGTCACGGGACAGCACCACCCAGCATGGCGGACGGTTGCCGGCAGGTGTCTCAGACGCCTTTCCCGGTTGGGCCGGGGCCCCTGTGTGTCTGCAGAGCTAATCTGAAAAGAGGCTGGCAAAGGACTTCCTCAAGCTCCGGATGGTCTCTGCTTTGGCTTCATCCTCACTGGCTGAAGAGCGGAAGAAGGAGGATTCAGAGAAGCTGAAGGCATTGGTCAGGGACTGCGACTTGCTTGAAGAAGATAAAAACCAGAGAGAATGTGAGATGGTGGTGTTCCAGGTGAGGAAGGGGAGGACGCTGACACAGGGAAACAAGAACCGGAGCGTGCGCTCCTGCCCCAGGGAGACTGGGTGACAGAGGAGAGGGCCAGCGTGGGGAGGGCTCCCAGCCCTGGGAGGTCCCCACCTTCTCTTCCCTTGTAGTGCTGCTGGAGCAGGAAAGGACGGGGCCGCGGGGGAGGCAGGGAGAAGGGCAGGGCTCGAGGCTCTTTCTTTTCCTTCATGCTAAAGCTCCAGCTGGGTAGGTACCAATCCGGCAACCTCACACCCTCACCCTCTCTCGGATGAAATGCAGGAACAGGGGCCAGTGGACGCGTGTGCTCCCTCTCCCACCAACTGTCGGGGAAGGAGAGGAGCGAGTGGAGCCGGTGTCGGGAGACCGGGGGCAAAGTCTTGGTTCCAGCCCTCACTCACTCTTGGCCTTGGGAAGCCACATGCCTCTCTGGGTTTTTTGTTTGTTTTCCTAATTGTGTTCTCTTGATGTCTGGTAAAATGATCTCTAGGCCTTTTCAGCCCTTTCTAGTTTGCTTTTCTTTCTCTGATTCTGCAAGAACCTCTGGACTTGGCACAAACTCTATCGGCTCCATGGATCGCCCTTCCAGTGGACATAATGGCCCCCACAGGCTTCCTCGGGGGGTTCAGGGAGTCCAGGGGCAACAGAACTAGATATTAGGCCCACAGAGGTTACTGGTTAGTTTTCTCAGGGAAAAAAAAAGCCCAAATCACACACATTTTAGGGGCCAATTTTCCCCCGAGACACTAGTGATTCAGAGAGAAAAGCTGTGAAGGCCACAAGGTAGAGGGGAGGCCAGGCCCAGCGCTTAGGAGGGGACACGTGGTCTGGTGTCCCCGTGGCCATCTGCTCTCCTTCCTGACTTCAGCTTGTCTGTTTTCTGCTCGCCTCTGCCTCCAGAACTCCTCTCCCGGCATCTTAGCACTCCCAGCCCTCCCCTGAACTCGGGTGCTGCCCCAGAAACCCCCCTTCTACACGACCATGAGCCCATCTTTTCTCCCATGGTGACTGGATGGGCGCGCTGCCTTTCACTGGGCGGGGATAAAATAAGCCCCAACACGCCAGCCGCTGGCAGTGGGGACTCCTCTGCACGCACGGGCCGAGGGCACTGGGATACTAGCCTCCCACTAGTCTGGCTCAGCCCAGGGGCAGTGACAAAGCCAGAGATCTGCCCTCCGACTGGGGCCAGAGTCAGCTCAAGAGGAGGAGGGAGAGATTAAAAGGCCTGCAAGCAGAAAATGACTAGGATGAGGGGAGGCTGTGAGGCAGGCGAGACGTGGGAAGTGCCCATGCCCAGGCCTGGGGAGTTGGACTCGGGGATGGCCCGCCCATCGTTCGGGACTGAAAGACTCAGAGAGAGCAGTGTCGACCACCTGAGCCCTCCCCCGGCTCTGTCACTGATGAGCAGGAGGGCTTCAGCAAAGAAATACAGAGCTCTGAGCAGGGTTTTCCTGTCTCTGTTCTGACTATACTGTCTCTGAGTAGCTCATCTGAGCCCCAGACTCTGCAGCCCCTGTCCTCCGGCCCCACAAGTCTCATTTCTTTACTGAGATGCACTCACAGACTGCTCCCACTACCCGGGCAGTGGGGTCTGGGCTGACAGAGGTCTGCGTCTGGGATGTTGGGGAGGGAGATCCAGGGTCTAGGGGAAGTGAGGCTTAGTCCTCTGGTGCTACCCTCCCATATGCAGCTGCACTGTTTCCTAGGGGCCCCCAGTTCTGTCTTCGGAGGCCGGACAGTATGGTGGGAGTCTCTGGGGTCACTGTTGGAAATGAGGGAACCCAAGAGGATGGAGTCCCTCGGGGTCTGTATGTGGGCCTCTCCTCTGATGACCACACCAGAAACCAACCTCCTTCTGACCAAGCTGAAGGTAAAGAGTTGAGATGGATCTAACTACTTCCCCCTTTTCCTTCTGGGCAGCCTTGCTGATTGGCATACCCTGAACTGTGAGTCAGAGGCAGAAAAGAGAACTTTTTTTTTTTTAACAAAGAGAGAGACACATACACGCAGAGGGGAAAGGAATGGAAAAAAAGAGTGGGAAGGAGGATTTAAAAAAAAAAATGCAAACCCTAAGAATGGGAGAGCGGGTAGTAACTGTCTAATTGCCTGTCACTCCCCAGGAAGGGGAAGGTTTGAGTTACTAGCTAGACCTTAGACTTTCACTTCCCTCTTTCTTAACCTCCCCAGCCAACCCAACCATGCCCCCCCAAAAAAAACAAAACAAACAAACAAAAAAAAAAAACCCCACCGAAACTCAAACCCCCAAAAACAAAAGTGTCTGTGGGAGGAGGTCTGACTGAAGGTGTTTCCTAGCAGCTCTGGAGCCCCAGGAAGAGGGGAGGCGGGGAGCGGCTGAGCTGTCTCTTACTTGAGCTGTGGGTGAGGCTGGGGCTTCTGCGGTGCAGCGACCGGGGGTGGCTGGGCCTCTGCCAGGGAGCTGCTGCTGGAGGGTGCCTCTCCGTGGGTGGTGGGGCCGCCCGGCCGCGGAGGAGCCGAGGAGGAGGAAGAGGAGGAGGAGGAGGAAGAGGAAGGTGGCACAGATGGTCCTGGGGGGAGCCGGCGTGGAGGCAGCACCTTGCCTGGGGGCTGCATTCCTTGGGGTTGCCCAGGGCCCCCTAGGTTCAGTACAAGAAAAACTTCATAATTTAACCATATCAAAGGGTTTCCTTATTAGAATCTACATCTCAAAGGGTGTGGTTATTTAATTACCAGAGGATAAACTCTGTCACAAGAAGCTGCTGGAGCCCTTCCGAGCCTCCAGTGGAGGCTCTAGCGCAAGTCCCTGGTTACCCCCGAGGACATGACTCTACCAGCGCCTCCTCAGACTCACAACAATGTAGTCATAGTGGAAGTGGGAGTATAGGGCAGAAATCTGGGGATGAGCGGCCCCTTCGGGGGTGAGCTCGGCTACAGAAATCCCCCAGACCACACACAGGGACCACCCCTCTCCCCCAGAGCTTCCTCAGATGTGGGCCAACCTGGCCCATGGGGTACTAGGGGGTCTCAAGTTCCACATGGCACACACAGGGTAGGGTGGTGGAAAGAGTCCCGGCCTGGGGATCAGAAAACCCCAGACACAGTCTATCAGCGAGTCCCTGAGCAAATCAGCTGACTTCTCTGGACCTCAGTGTTTCCAACCAGCAAACCGTGAACAATTAAGACCCAGTCTTCGTTATCTTTCAAGAAGGTAGTATATCAAAGATGACGCTAGACAAGAACGTTCTTCAGAAAGTATTCTGTGCCTTACAACCATGCCTGACTTACACCATGTTTTTTTTAGAGTTGGCCTTAGTCCCAACCCACTCCATGCCTGGGTGTCTGGTTGCCACACCCCAACTCATGCCTGTGACCAGGACCTTCCATATCTAGGCAATTCTTCTGCCTCTTAGTACCATCTTTAGGGGCTCCTGCCCCTCCCAGGTGTGTGTGTGGTGAAATTCTCCAAAAATCAAGTCCCATTCTCTCCTGGAGATGTTGTGGGCACCATTTGACAAAGAAGGCCCCCCCCACCCCAGAAAAGGACAAACATCCCCTTTCTCCCATAATGAGACAGAAAACAGTCTGGCAACCTGGAGATCTCACTTTTAGTCTCAGTCCCAGAGTACCCGTTCATGTGCCCGCTGGAAGGAGTGGGCTTACAGCAACTCAATGGACAGCTAAGACTTGTAACTTAGTTTTCTAGAAACACAGGGACACCTGCGGCCTCAGGAGAGGCAGAACCATACATCTGTACCACTGTACATCTATGATTGTAAGCCGGTTTCCGCTCTACATGGTATGGATTCCACTTTATCATCAGTGACCAATTCACACCAGGGTTAGTTACACATAGATAAACAAGTAAATAAGTAAATGGAATTTTGCACGTTGAAGAAGCTCTAGGTTCAAATCAGGTAACTAGTAAAGATGACAGATTAGCAGATCATTTCATATGAACCCATTTATGCCTTTTCCAAAGCTTGGCATCGCTTGTAGCAGCGTTTTCTTGTCAAGTACCGCAGGTTGAGAGCTCAGTCTCTTGGACCAGACATCTGAGAGCTTGCCCACCTGTTCAGAGATGCTTGAACAGCCACAAACTACAACTTAACACTGAAGACAGATAAAACTTTTCCTTTATTGCACGTTAAGCTGTACAAGAGTCACAAAAAAGAGGTACTTCAATCACACTTCCAGCATTCAATGAGGTTCTCCCAGCTGGATTGGTACAAAAAAAGGGGGACAACATCAAGAAAAGAAATGGGTACAAAACACCTGCACGGCTCCCTTTCACTGTGACACGGATGCCTCCGGCCACAGGGTCCTCCTCGGCATGCTGCCCGAGGGCGCAGGACAGCCAGGGTGCGCTATCAGCTCAGCTCGTGTCTGACAGCGGGGGGAGCCCTAGTTCTCCTCTCTCCCACCTGCCAAGACGGCGGCTGACACCGCCCTGGAGTCCGACTGAATTCAAATGGCAGCTGTATGTTTGTGGCTTACGAATGTCACATGAGAAGCACCTGGGTGTTCGCACTGATCACATGCAAAGAAGCAACACTGTCATCAGCTCACTGCTCGGGCAAAAATAAAATTAAAAAAATAAAATGTATTCCTCCGTTCTGGGAAATGTTTCTTTCCTCCTTTCTATCATTTCCGTCAGATTGGGAGGTATTTTAAGGACCTGATTCTTAGGCAACCCACCTGGTAGTGCGGAACTGCTTATAGTATGTGTGTCTATTCACAGCACACCAACTACCATCGGCATCCACATCAGCTAAGGGAGGAATCGCAGTCGAGAACATTCACACTCAGTGCCTTTCCCTGCAGCTCAGAATCTGCCAGCAGCCAAGACAGGAAGCAGGGCACGAACCCCTGGACACAGGCGTCATGTTACACACCACCATCACCAGCGATTCCTCAGACCTGGCCATCCAGAAAGGTGACATGTCGTGACAGCAGTGAGGGGCAATGTGAAAGTAGAGCTTGAAGCACTTCTGAAGGCAAACTGCTGGCCTGAAAGCCCTCGGCCCACGGCTGTAGTGGAGGCCACTGGTGCCCCTTCCTGGCCAGGCCAGGAGACGGCGAGACGAGGCACTTACCCGAGGCCTTGTTTAGAAACTGCCTGCGCCCTGCCCAGGAGACGTGTGTCGGAGGAGAGGGGGCAGACAGGTGAGGGCTCTCCCAGAGCCCCGGCCCCAGACACACACGGGCCAAAATCTGAGACACTCCTTCCTGGGGAAGATGAAGCTCTTCAATCTCTGGACTCAGGAGGGTTCCTGGAACAGCTAAAAACTAAAGCAGGCGCCCACCTCGGAGTTCAGGAGGCGGTGTACCTGCCCGTGGGAAATGGGACAGTTCCGATTCGCTCCCATGTTGCAATGCCTCAAGAGAGGCCAAGGACAGAGCGACTGAGTCCTCCCCAGACTTCCAGCGGCTCCCAAATCGCTAAGGAATCATCTCTGCACACGGGTCAAGCTTTGGGGAAAACGAAGCAGCCTCGGTTCCACAGAAGCACACAGATGGCCGATTCAGAAACAATTTAGGGGGAATGAGATGAACACAGAAAAAAATACTCACAAAGTCACTTTGATATTGCACATCAGCGGCCCCATTTGTGTTTTGTCTAATCTCATAGCTAATTAGTTAATAATAAAATGAAAGGTACACTGGGATGTCAAATACAGAACACATTCCTGGAGATAAGCTTGTTCTTTATAGTTTATGTCATCACTAGAAAACACAAGAACTCCACGGGCACGGCCAGCCTATTCACAGAAACTCAAATGCACCAAAGTTTAGCAAATGGAGAAAAAGAGAGACGCCTTCGGAGTCAATGGATGAAGCGATGGAAATGAGACCTTGGAAATCTTTTAAACTTCTAGCTATTTACCCGAGTCATGCAGAAAGGAAGCGAAAAGCACTGAAGATCCCAAGCACACTCATGGGGGTAAGCGGGGGGGGTTGGGGGACGGGGGTGGCTTATCTGAGTCTGGGGGAAGAAGGAGGGGAGTCAGGTTTGATCTTGCGGTCTCTGTTTCTCCCCTGTCCACCCCACCCCCAGTCCTATTTCACCCCACATTGTGTAATACTTAAAAGAGAAAATACTATCAAACCACCCAGAGGATCGGCGCACTGAACTTGGGAGAGGCACAGTTCTTTTGTACACTGTTGACAAACAGCCCTGGATTCACAAGTTATACAGAGAAACGTTAAGTGAGCGTTACAAGCACGAACAGGAACAGGTGAACAACCAGACAGAGGCGCTGACACTGCATAGGAAGAACAGAGTCCAGTCAGCACTGAAAGAACGCAGAAACGGCACCAGTGGGAGGGTCTGCTGCTTCCCTCCCCGCTTTCCTTTCTTTCCTTGTTTGTTTTTGGCTTAAAATTTCTGCTTTGAAAAATATTAACTACCCATCGCTTTAAGAAGCTTGGACTTGTTTGGGCCCTACTGCAATGCCATTACAGTCGAGAATATACTGTAAACAACCTTGGGGGGCTGGCCGCTGAGGCGGGGTCTTGCTCGAGTCCGGATCCTTAAGTGTTCCACTCTGGAAGACAAAAATGCAAAAGAGATAAAAAACGAAACTCCAGGCAGATTCCCAAGAGAAACCCTGTGGCTCTGTGGCGGGGCTGCAGGGGGATACAGTGGGATCCAGTGGGATCTGGCCCAAGGGCTTCAGCTGTTCTGCAAACACCTCAAGGGGGTTCTCAGCCTCTGGCGTATTGCTGGGACCTAAGTGAAGGCAATCTGGGGCTGAGAACCACTCTGGCGGGCAATGTCTGAGACCCTCACCCCCTTTTCCTTTCCCTTCCTTCTAGACCCTTTCTAGAAATTTCCAAGAGCATCTGGCTTCTTCTCTGGGAGCTACCCTGGGACTCACGGGCGGCTTCTGGGGGAAGGATCAGTCTGAGCACCAGCGGGGGCTGGGCCAGGTGACGGCTTAAGCCTTGGCGCTAACTCCTGCAGAGCTGGCTGACTCGGGTCAGAGCCACTCTCTGGGCTGGGCTGGAACTCCCTCGGGGAGGGACCTGAAGGAGGAGGGCCATCTTTTGTTTCCCAGGACCCTCCTTACCCAGAGGGAAGGAGTAAGATCTTAATGTTTGTAAAACTGCTCAAGGCCAAGCTGTTTTTCCCTCTCTAACAGCATAATTGCGTTTTATCCAGCACCACGGCTCCACTCCCAGCTTCCTCTCCTCCCAGCTGTGATTTTGATTATGCCCTAACAGGAGCAGAGGCGCCTGGGACTTCAGTTTATCTACCGTCTGCGCGGAAGGCAGGGGGCCTGAATTCAGCTCACGGGAGATGCTCCATGGGGGGGGGGGGGGGGGCAGCCAAGTGTGTGGGCGGTGATGTCAAAGTGGGAGCTTCGGAGGCGAGGCCGGGGGAGGCCCTGCAAGTCCTCAGCAGCCCCACTTCCTCTTTCAGTGCTCCTCTCCCTTGTGACAGGCACCCCCCAGCCCTACTCCCACATTAAAACTGTTCCCCATTCCCATGGGCCCCCGATCTGGCCTTCTATCTCTCTTCCTGCTGCTGCAGGCCTGTTTTCAGCTCCACTGCTGGGAGAGCAAAAGGGCCACTCTCGCCAGGGTCACAGTCTTTCAATGACAGCATTGCCTAAAGCTGTTCTACCAAGAAGATTTCAGACAGTAGAAGGCAGGGGGACCTCTGAAATGTCTTTGGTGCCACTGCCCCAGAGGGTGCCCATTCTATCCACAGTCCCGACCTCTTACAGATCACAGCAAGAACGCCCACACTTCCCTTTCCCTTCTTCCGAGACTTGCATGGGGCCTTCAAGGTGTGTCTCACCCCTGACCCTGAAATCCCCATGCCCAAGAGGCCAGCTAGAGCCAACACCTTCCAGTCAGCCATCAAGACCCACCAGGTTTTCCGTCTTGACATCCAAGATTCACTATTTTCTCTTGACCAACTCTGGTCAGGCCTGTATCATTTCTTTAGACTACCAGGATAGTCTCTCAATTCTTTAGTCTCCTTTCCAATCCATCTTCTGGGTACCTATTATCCTCCCAAACTCCTTCTCTAATTGCATCACTTTACTGCTCTGAATGGGCTTCCCTTGTAGCTCAGATGATCAAGAATCCGCCTGCAATGCAGAAAACCTGGGCTCTATCCCTAGGTCAGGAAGATTCCCTACCTAGAAAAAGAAATGGCTACCCACTCCAGTATTCTCGTCTGGAGAATTCCCTAGACAGAGGAGCCCAGTGGGCTACAGTCCATGGGGTTGCAACAAATCGGACACAACTGAGCAAGTAACATTTTCACTGCTCTAAATAATTCACAGCTAATGTTATACACGTGCCAGGCAACATGATGGACAATTTTACGCAGTATTTCCCTTAAGCCTCACAGCAGCTCTCCGAGGTATCAACATCCCTAGTTTTTCGGTAAGGAAGCTGAGGCCCAGCTAAGTCAGGTAATACAGAGGCAGCTGGCACGAGAGCCCAGGCAGTCCAACCTCCTCGTGCCGTCGCCCACAGGATGACGTCTGCATTCTTCAGGCTGACACCAGAAACTTGCTTCAGCATGGCTGGACTGGCCCCTTGGGCCTCTGTCCCTCATGTTCTCAATGGGCCTGCTCCTTCCGGCCTGACCCTTCACTGCTTGCTCTCTAGTCTAGGCCACCCCAGCATTTACACTAAGTACCCTCTAGAAATACCTTCTCTCCTTTTCAACCAATCCAATCCCACACATCTTGGAGGTCTGAGTCAAATTATGCCTCATTTGTGAAATCCCTCTTCTGATCACCCCTTTTGATTGTGGTCTCCTCTCTGAAATCCTATAAAAGCACTTAATAGACTGTCATCATCTTGAAGACTGGGATGTTTCTATCGCCAGCTCCTTGACAGCAGGGACGATGAGTCTTCACCTTCTCATGAATTCCTAACAATTACAGTGCCCATTTTTTCCCAAAGAAAAATTGGGATATATAGCCTGATTTGGTAACTATTTATTTGAAAGGCAGAAAATAGTTAAGATTGGGACTATTTGGGAAAATTTAAGACTATCGGCATTTTACCAACGTCACCAAGCACAGGACTGAGCACATAAAGAGGTCCCTAATGACTGCTTATTAGATAAAAAACCATGCCACAACAGTAAAGTCCGAAAGGAAGTAGGGTATAAGTCTTTCAAGAGAGAGACGTTGTTAAACCATAGATGTCAAACCACCCGTACCTGGGATCAACTCTGACAAACAGCTCTGAAAATGCTCAGGTTAGAGAACTAGAACGTTGAGGCCTGCTACCCGTGTCTGCACACTCGGTGCAGAAGGGAAATTCAAAACAGTCCTCAAAGAAGCAGAAATGGCCTCCATCAAGCCTGTGTAATCCAGTCAAGTTAGTGGCACTTCAGGCCCCAGAGCTCTTTCCCATTGTGAGCACTTCCTCCCCCTGGCCTGGCTGCCAATGGGAAGAGGAGACTACAGAGTGGACTGTGGGAATGGACACACAGGACACCAGGGCTGCCTTTCTAGCTGAGCGGCCTATCGACCCTGCCGCCCGACACCCACACACACTCTGCTGGGTCTCCGAGAGTTAAGTCTTTAAGACTGGGCAGCAGAGTGGAATTTGAGCCTTGGGGTTAGGAAGACGTTGGGTTTAAATCTAAACCTCCCACGTACTAGCTCTGTGACCTTGGGCAAATTATTTTCCTCCTCTGCACCTATCTTTCTTCAGATGGTTTCTATGCTGTAAAGGGATATTATCCACCTATCTATCTACTACCGATGCATCTATCTACCGAGACATCTACGAGTACCTGTCCCTGGCAGGTGCTACGTAAGACACTACAGATGATGGTAATGGTGAGACCGATGGGGCCCTTCCTCCTGAAGCTCTATCATCTCTTAGGTCTCACTCTCATTATGGAATACCCCCTTCAGTGTGCTCCTGTTCCTGGGCTTTGGGGAACTTGACTCAGCTGTGATGGTACAGTCTCCTCTGAGCTCCCTGACATGCCACTGGTGTCACGGTCTCACTGACTGAGACGCAGTGTTGTTGCTCAGTCGCTCAGTCGTGTCCGACTCTTTGTGACCCCTGGACTGCAGAACGCCAGGCTTCCCTGTCCTTCACCATCTCCCGGAGTTTGCGCAAACTCATGCCCATTGAGTTGGTGATGCCATCCAATCATCTTGTCCTCTGTTGTCCCCTTCTTCTCCTGCCTTTGATCTTTCCCAGCCTGAGATGAATACTCAGATGAAAGACAGAGGAACTCATGCAGTTTGTGGAGCCACTAGACTGGCTCTTGCTGGTCCCCGCCCCCAAGGCCTCACCATGGACCACTGACAACTGCCCAAGAAACACCTCAAACTCCGCTCAGAGCAGCTTAAGACGCTCTCCTCCCAGAGAAATGCTATTTTCAGAGAAGGTTATGGAAGACCACAGGGCACAAGGGTAGAACCAGGGCCAGTGGGCAAAAGCTCTGAAAGGTAGACTTTCAATGACAGGAGGAACTTCCTATTGCAAAAACAGTGGAAGAGGCATCTTGGGAGGGTGGGTATGTTCATGCAGATGCTAGAGAATTACCTGACAGAGATACAGCAGGGAGTACACCTCTACGAAGTAAGAGATAGGTTAGATGAACACTACGCTTCACCTTCCAACTCTGAGAACATATGAGTCCAGGAAAAACTAAAACTCCCATGATTAGATTAAGCTCTGATGGTGAAACAGCATGCGCTGCCTGGCCCCCCCCTTTTCTCTGTAGCCTCAGAATTATATGGCTGAGACCCCCCAACGGTGACCTGAGCCCACAAATTCCCTTCCAAAGGCTGCAAGGGAAGAACTCCCAGGAGCTGTCCTTCAGGCTGGAGCCTGGGAATGTGCCTGGGCCACCCTTGTCTGGCGCCTGGGGAGCGTCTCTGGCCCCCGCCCCATGAAGCTTGTGGACGGAGGACTTCCCAGGGGTTATGGGAGGAGGGAGGAGAGTCCCCCAGGACAGGCCCTTGCCAGGCTGAGACTCTCTGGCCCCACCCACAAGCCTTCCATCTGCTGGGGCTGAGGGCCTGCTCCCTGTGGGGTTTGGCTACCACGGAATCTGTCTCCAGTCACCAAGAGCCGCCTGGGATGCCGAATTCCACAGAAGTCTGGCCACTCTGGCGTCACTGCCAAAGCCTGGCCCATGGCCAGCCCACAGCAGGAACTCGGGGCCAGACTGAGCAGCAGCGTTTCCCTCAGGAAGCTGGGTTGACTCAAACAGGTAAGAATGCGAGGTCCAGTGCTTGTGCCCAGCTGCACACAAAGAGGAGGATAAATGGCCTTCCAGCGGCATAAGGAAAACCCCCAAGGGAGCCTGGGCTTGGAGAAAGACAAGCAGCTCAGAGGGTGTCAGCGGGCAACGCTGCAGCTGGAGGTGCGTCAGTGTCCCAACAAGGAGGTCACCAGTCCACCGCTCTTTGGACGGACAAGCCTCACGACAGAGCAGTGATCACTAGGTCTGGGTACCTCTTTTAAAGGTGGACACCAGCAGAATAAAATGGGTACGTGGAGCAGACGGGATGGTGAGAAGCATGAAATGACATCTCCTCTCATGTGACTTTGGGCAAGTTACTTAATCTCTTGAGTCTCAGTTTCCCAAACGAGCCATGTCTAAAGGAGTAAATGCGGTAACTGGGGAACCCGAGGACCAGGTAGAAGCTCAAAGTCACTCAGACATGAATTTGATCCAGGTCAAGGGCTGGCGTGGGTAGGAGTGAGCCTCCTGGCAGCAGTGTTCACAATGGCCTGGACAAACTCTTGTTCGAGGAGCAGAGGAGGGGAAGGGTGGGAGGGTGGAGGTGGGGTTCTGCAGTCAACAGGCTGGCAGCGACTTCTACAGGCTCTGGGCTCCCAATTAGGTCCTCTGTGCACTTTTTTGAGGTATGAGCCAAGCCTTTCTTAGCTGTGGAGTCTCGAGCCCAGCAAGAAGCCAAGGCTACAGGGTCTGAGCAGAGGTGTCCTGCAGGCACAGAGTTTGAGCAGAGCGGGCTGCTGCTCCCCATCCAAGCCGACTGGACTCAGGTCCTGCTATGCTGAGGCCACCAGTGCTGGTGAGCCGGGAAGCCAGGGAGAGGGCAGCAAGAGAGAGCTGGTGAAGTGTGGAGGTGCCTCTAGGTTGGGAGGCTCGGCGTGGGGCTGAGGAGGAGGGGAAGGGTCCCCGGGGCCAGCTCCAGCCCTTCTCACCATCCCTGAGCTCTGGGGGAGCATCCAAAGGGCACCGTGCAGGGCACTGCAGAGCGGCTATGGAACTGGGGGCCAGAAGACTCAGCTCTCCTGCCTAAAAACTATGTGACCTTGGACAGATCATTTGCATTCTCTCTGCTGATACGTAAAACAGAGACAGAAACACCAGCTTAAAGCATCTCACGGAAAGGCTGTGAGGCTCAGAATAATGGCTGTGCTTTGTAAACCACAGAGTGCCAGGTAAAGTAATGATCTGAGCATCATTACTATTATTTGAATAATAATAAATTATCAATCCAGAGGAGTGACGCTTTAATGGTAGGATTTCACGCATCAGTGGAGAAGACACTGCCTGGCGGTTTTCTGTCAGCTGCGCAAGTAGTGCACAGTAGTTCAGGGTGGGCAGGGTAGGGTGTGGACTCGGGGCTGGGCTGCCCTCTGTGTATCACTGACGTGTTCCAGCAAGGTCCCTGAAGATGCAGTAAAGTCATTTCAAAAACAGTAAATGTTAGCTCCTGAGCTGACTGGAAAGGAGGTCACTAGTCTGGGAGAGAAACCAAGTCCACGGAGGAGGGTTTGTGGGGCTGTGCCGAAGGCACCCTTCGTTCGCCAGCCCGCGGCTTTCAGCAGACCAGCTGTGGCAGAGGAGCTCCTATCGGAGGTCCCAGCAGGCGGGAACGCTGAGGGGGGAAAGACACCGAGTGACTCAACCCTTGAGGGTTGCTGGCCAAAATCCAGCTGCCCCCACCCCGGAGGAAAGCCTGTGCTTGCTCAGCATATCTGAGACAGGAAGTCGGGAAAGGGTCTCAGGGTCTGGCCCCAGGAAAGAGGCCAGGCCAAGCTCCTTGCCGGACACGCCACCGAGCTATTCTGATCAGCTCCCCAGGCCCCGCTCCCCCGGTCCAGGACCCCAGGGGGAATGAGGCAGCGGGAAGGAATGTGGTCGGGAGGTTGTAGGTTCAGCTGGAGCAAAGGGGACGGCATGTTTCCAGGCACCTTGGGACCTCTCTAGGATCGCTCCTGTGGTCCCGAGAGCCCACCTTCCTTCTGCAGAGAAGTTACAAAAGGCACCCAGGGACCTGCTCCTCCTCCTCGTGTGAGGGGAGCTGCTGCTCTGAGGGCAGAGGCATGTCCTGGACTGCAGTCCTCCCATGGTCACTGATTTCCCAAGGACACAGGAAAGGTCCCGTGGGGTGGTCCATGAGACCTAAGGGGGCCCCGAGGGCTGGGTCACCCAAGATCAGGATGTCAGCAACAAGTGATTGAAGATGTCCCTTACAAGTTAAGACAGCCCCAAAATGGTCAGTTTCCCTGAATAGTCTATTAAGGGATCTGGTCACTAGTGACTTTATATGAGCCTGCCTCAAATCTCACATTTTCGGCTTACCCTCACTGGGGAAAAAAATTCCCTAAAGCAGTTTGACTGTGGGAAGCAGGAAGGCCTTTCTTTGCCTGAAATTTGTTTTTTCTGAGCTGAGTGGAGCCCTCTGAGGCCTGTGTTTGGGGTCTGAGTTATGTCTCCTCCCTAACCGCCTGGCCCTTTTGATTCCAATCTCGGACTCCTTCTCATTCTCGGGTCTCCTTGTACTCGAGAGAGTTCAGAGCCTTTTGCAGCTGGAGAGGCCTAGCTGGAAACGTTTCTGAGTATCTCTCTGGGCCAGAGAATCAGTGAAAAAGGACTTGCATAATGCCCCACCAGAAGCCCAAGGCCAGAGGTTATCGGGCCCGAGTCCTTCAATTTGGGACACTCACCACTGTCTTTCCCAGGACTCTGGCTAGCGCACCACCTGGATCACAGTGTCTTAGACCTGGAAGGAGATTGTTGAGACCTGCCTGTTCCAACAGCTCTAGCCTCCAGCCCAGCCTTTCACCATGGGCCTGAGGAGTGGCTTGGACATCAGCAGGGACATGGCAGCCACGTACCGCTTCCCTGAGCAGCCATTTCCCATCTCAGCATCAGAGACTTTACTTGCGTCTTCCAACAGGCTTGCCTTTGGCACCTGATCTGCCCCGTGACAGCTGTCAGAGAGCTGAAGATACGGAATCACGGGCTCCTTGAGACTTCTGCTGCTTCACAGCAGCCCCTTTGACTTCTGCTCGTAGAACAGATCTGCCAAATGCCCCAGCCTCTGGTTTCTCTCTCCTCTAAGCACCTGCCTTGTTACACTGTGACTCTCGGATGGGAAGGGACGTTGGAGGCGTGCTCTGATCAGCTCAAGATCGAGGCAGAGCCTCATGTTCTTCCTGGACACATTATATACATTCATGTTTCCAAAGGCTGAATCTTAGCATCTTAAACCCTCAGGGGTCTAACCCACAGCCAGATAGAAAGACCAGGGGTGTCTGAAATCCCTTTATGAGCAATTCAGCCCTTTGGCTCTGGAAGATTTTATTGGGGAATAAACAGGAGAGCCGTGTGATAGGAAGTGAAAACAACTAGACACATGAATAAGAGCCTCAGGACACCTCCTCTGCGGGCATGACCTGAAAGCTCTGTCCACCTGCAGGTCTGTCCCTGTGGTTCCTGGGGTCTCAGGAGCAGACCCCCTCCAGGGACCCAGGATGTGATGAGGCCCAGCTCAGATCCCAGACGACAGGCCCCAGGACAGAGAGTGAGAAGGGGAGAGGAGAGCAGGCTGAGGGAGGAGGGTCTGCAGGCCCTTAGCCTGGAGGTTTGGGCCGGCACTGGCCACCAGGTGTCACTGCCACCTTGAGAACAGCATCCTTAAAGCACTCTGAGCAGAGGGTCTCTCAGGGCAGCCCTGTTGCTGGCAGGCCAGCCAGGGCAAGGCCAAGATGACAAGGGTTTGCCACTCACTCCCGCTCTCAGGGACTTCGTGCCTCTCACACCTCTGCCCCTATTCCTCTGAACGGGGCCGGCAGCGGGCCTGGGCCCAGCCCCATGACCTTCCTCTCTGCTTCTTATAATTACTCCACTTAGGCGGCTGGCTGACAAGGCAAGGGAGGCTCTCTGCTCACCTCCCCCACCCCTAACCTCCTTCAGGCTTTCTTTTAGAGTCACAGAAACAAACAAAAGCTCTCATGCGGGAGCTGTAGGCAAGGAGAGAGAGGGAGAAAGAGAAAGGTTGACCATGGCTAGTCATAAGTAAGGGGATGACAGAGGATGAAATGGTTGGATGGCATCACTGACTCAATGGAGGTGAATTTGAGCAAGCTCCGGGAGTTGGTGATGGACAGGGAAGCCTGGTGTGCTACAGTCCATGGGGTCAAAAGAGTCAGACACGACTGAGCAACTGAACTAAACTGAAGTCTGTCCTGGTCTTGACCTAGAAACTGGGCAAGGAGCAGCATCTGGGGCTTGTGACACGGGCCAGAGGTTCTCGCAGCCTGAGCTGCCAGAACCACAGAAGAAGGAGGAGGCCAGGACTGGGGAGCCTGATGGTGAGGAGGGGACAAGAGTTAGTGGCAGCCCCAACGGGCTCAGATTGCCATTCAAAGCCCTGGCTGAGGCCCAGGTAACTTGCTTTGGTTTGCATCTCTTCCATCTGGACTCTACCAGAATCATTCAGAAGATCTCCACCCCAAGTCCAGTGCGCTGTTAGGGCTGTTAAAGACACTTATTCCAACCGGGATTTCGTCCCGCAAATATGTATTGCACTGGTAGATGAAGGGAGAAGTAAGTGGGAGTGGTTTATCACTGTCATTTATACAGAATGGCTACCATGTAGTGATAATAAAAACGCAGGCAGACTTAGTTTTGTTATTGTCGTTGGACTTTTCTACCCACGACTGACTGTACTGGGCAGACCATGCCCACACCGCTCCCTAGTGTAGCCAGGACACCTCCGCCAGACCTGAGACACAGCAGTTGAGGAAGAATCAGTTATATGATCACAAAGGAGCCAGCAACACAAAAATACAGAAAAAGTACGTCAGCGAGAGGACGCAGCTAACACAAAGGCCTGTACCAGTGTGGTGAGGGCCTCGTGGGCATCAGCTAGGATGGTATGAAGATGCTGCATTTATCCCTGTCGCCCCAAGTCTATTAACTAATTTTAAGCACGTACTTTGGCCTAGGCCTGTGCTGGTCAGAGAAAACACGGACAAATAAGGCTTGAAAGTATTTGAGAGACATTTGCTAAATTAATTTAATTATGTATGCAGTAAAGAATTTGGCCTTGCCCAAAGAAAGATCTGGCCCTTATTCACAGTCCCCCTCCCAGCCTTGGGAAGTAGCCTCTATGCGCTTGGAATTTCCTGAGTGACAGGAGTGTCTTTGTTATTCAAGGTGGGGGCCCCCTCAGACCACCTCTGATGGATGGTGCATGATAATGAGGTGACTCAGGGGCAGGCCCTGCGGTATTAGACTGACCTCCAGGGAGGGGAAAGTTAGAGACACCAGAATTCAAGGAGATAATCAATCAATCAAGCAAGAGTATGAAATGAAACCCCAAACAAAACCCCTGAACACTGGAATTTAGGTGAGCTTCCCTGGTTGGCAACACTCCCTGTGCCTTGTCAGTGACAGACGCCAGAGACTAACACATCCTAAGGACAAAAGAGGCTCTGGGTTTGGAGCTCTCCTAAACTCTGCCCAGTGCAGCCTTCTCGGGCCTTTATGTTTTGATCTGTGTCCTTTCCCATAAAATACCTGTGAGTACAGTGGCTTTCAGGAAGTTCTGTGAGTCCTTCCAGAGAATTCTCAAACCTGAGGGTGGTTTGGGCAAGTGTCTAAACTTTCTGCTGGTGGCAGGAGTAAGGGTAGTCTGTGGAGGACCTGCCCTCAGACTTCGCAGTTGGGCTGACCTCAGGTTTCACGTGACCTCAGAACTGAAAGGGATCTAAAGATCGTCTATCCCAGCTCCATTTTACAGGTGAGGAGGCAGGTCCAGAGGGGGGAAGTGCCCCACCCCCACCTGGCAGAGGGAGGCTGGCCCCTTGAGTGTCTTGACTCCTAGCACACTGTGCTTTTTGCGATATTCTGCTGTAACTTCAACTGTGAAATCCAGTGGAGAAACACTCACCCTTGAAGCCACGAGGACTTTGCTACAAGGAATTTTTACAGGCGTCCCTGAGTTTAGGGAAGCTCATTCCTTACCAGGTTTCCTGCCTTGACTCTGAAGGCTTTCTCTTTAAAATATTTAAGTTGAAGCACTGAATGTTCGCAAAGTAAGGGAATCACATGAAAGAAGAATCAATGCTTTCACTGGGTGAAAACACTTTTTTTTAGGGGGAAAGTCTTTCTTTGTTACTGAAATTTTATAATTTTCGAATAATTAAATTTTATCACTAGAAAAGATCTTTGTGAATTTCTTGGTTCAACCCTTCCTTTTACACACTGAGATGCTGAGGCAGAGAAAGAAAAGGAAATCTACCCCAGGTGACCTCATGAGTCAGTAGCAAGGACAGACTGAACTCAGGTCTCCTGACCCTCGGCCTTCAGTCTAGTCAGAACGATTTTTCTGTAGGAGGCAAGAGGGTGTGCACACGTTTATAAAAGTCCTGAAGGGACCCTCATAGGGTCCCAGAGAAGCCCATTTTTGTTTATCTTGCCTGGGCAACATCGGCTGTCTTATTCTGTCATAAATTCTTTAAGCAGCTACCAGATACTCTCTATTTCTCAGGGGGTCGGGGGGAAAGGGGACTCCTGTCACCCTTCCTGTAGAGCAGGAATGAGCAGCCATCTGCCAATCCCATCACCGAGACAGCCAGGGCCAGAAGGGACCTGGATGCCATCAGATTTACTAAATCATAACATCTACTGCAGGCCTGACATTATTTCAACCAGGAAAATCTTTCTATCCCCTCTAGTTAAGCACAATATTTAAATAATGGGCTTGTCTCTCTAACCAGCAACTAAGGTGTGTTACCCTAATCACCCTATATAATTATCTGGTGACTATATTCCTAAAGCACAGGAACAGATTTTTGTACTTGTTTAGAGGCCCCCACAGCATGAGGCATCTATGAAGTGAAAGTGCGTCTGACTCTGCGATCCGTGGACAGTAGCCTGCCAGGCTCCTCTGCCCATGGGATTCTCTAGGCAAGAATACTAGAGATACAAGTGGATAGCCATTCCCTTCTGCAGGGGATCTTCCCGACCCAGGGACTGAACCCTGATCTCCTCCACTTCAGGCAGATTCTTTACCATCTGAGCCACCAGGGAAGCCCTACAGAGATGTGTAACACACACAGGAGCTCATCTATGGCAACGTCCCGCCTCATGGGGCTACTCTCAACTTGGGCACAAAGACAAGCGCAGACATATGTTAGCCCATGAGCGCTCATCTACCCAGCATCGGTCAGGGTAGGAGAATGATTCTACTCAAAGATATCTTTAAAGTTCAAAAGGTATTTAGATTTCATCTTGTATTAATGGGGGAGGAGGAGGCAGATCGAGAGAGGGTGCTGACTTACCGATCGTCGTGCTGTTTCATCTTAGCCATTTTCTACAGAAACGCTTCTTATGCGTCATGTTTCTGGCCTTCTTCACCAGAGCATGAAACACCGACTAAAATGCAACCCTTTCCTGAGGGTTCAGGGCCATTGTTATGACTGTGAACTAGGTTTCTATGCTATGATTCTGTGATATTCAAGTGATGAGATGATAAACGTGGGAGTTAATTTGCTTCTATACTAAATAACCCAGACAAGTTTGCACTCCCACCCCCTCTTTTTCTTCTTTATTACCATCAGATTTCAAGAATCCAATTACTTGGCTCCTGATTGCAGCATAATCCCAGCAAAGCACTGATCTTCAGAAAAGGGAGAGATGATCTCAAAGCCGAAGACTAGAGGGAACCCACACCCAGAGGCTGCCTACTTACGTAATAACACAGGCAGCCTTTATTGAGCATTTATGATATGCTCTGCCATAGTTTATGTCCTTTACTTCATTTGATCCTTGTAACAACCCTAGAATACAGGTGCTATTGTTCAGACCTCTCCTGAGTCAGAGACACAGTCCTTGTTCAAGGTCACAAAGCCAGTAAACTATCAAACTTGGAGAGCTCTTCCATCAAAGCCCACATTCTGAGTTCTATTCCACCTCCTTAAATATTTGAGGTAGGATCTTGAGAGCAAGACTGCTGAGAGATTTTCATCTACAAGTGATAAAACCTGAACCCTGGAAAGGGTAGTAACGTTCCCCCAAAGTCACACAGCTGTTTGGAGCCAGACCGGGACTCAGTTCTTGGATTCACTGCTCCAAGCTGTTACAACTCTGTTATACGGTGGAGGGAAGAGTCTGGCGATATTTTTGAAAAAGGAGCTACATCCTAGATGGATTAAAGGCCCTCAGGCCCAGGGTCCCTGCCTTTCTTTGGCCTATTCTAGAGCCACAGGGCCTGAGGTTCCACAAAAGCTTCAGTGTGGATCTCCCGCTAGACCTGTGGCTGGAGTACTGTCATTTTGGATGTGACTGATCTGAGTCACACACCACAGGCAACTAGGAAGTTGCCTGTCTCCCCTAGGGAGGAAAGCAGAGTTCTCATCTGAGTTCTACCTGTCCCTCTCTGCCAGAATGAGGGACCTGACACTCCCCTTCTCCAGACCAGCAGGTGTCTCAGAAACACCCTTCTTTCTCCACAAATGTGACAGACCTCTCAGACACTGAGCAGCTAGTGAGAGACCTGACCCAGCCCTTCCTCAGAGACCTCTCAGGTTACAAGCCCCAGAGGGAACAGGGTCTGGGTTCCCTGGAGTCCTCAAGTTCTCTGGACGGTTACACAGCTGATCCTGCAGATTGCTAAGGAGGAGGTTTCTATAAGGGGTGAGGGAAGATAATCAGGTGTTCAGAGGGGAGGGAAGGGAAAGAGGGGGAGAAGGAAAAGACCCCAGAGAGTTCACCCAGACCTGTGGGCTCTGACCTCTGCTCCGTCCTACAGCCACTGCAGTCTGGAGCGGTGGGCTAGGCAAGGGTTCGTGGCTGCCCTCCCGTCTCTTCCCTGCTTACCTGTGGCTGCTGGGTGGTTAGGGGTCTCTGGGGAGAGAGGACAGGGGTCCTAGACAGCAGCTGGTTCATCTTGCTGACGACCAGCTCAGTGATGAGTTGTCTGTCCTCCACCTGGTGCTCCCCGATCAGCGGCATGCTACAGTCCATGACCTGGTGGAGGAAGGGAACCTGGTTAGGAAAGGAGACATCCGCGACCTGGGACAGTCTTTCAGAATGAGCAGGACTGGAGCCAGCCAAGGTAGGCTGGGGTGAAGTGGATGCTTGTGTCTTCAGCTGGAGGCATGCTCCTTTGCATAAATAGGCCTCCCGTTCCCTTCTCCTGCAGCCTTGGCCTTGGGCCTCCCCCAGACTTCATGCAGGTCAGGGCTCAGTGAGACTTCAGTCTGGGGACTGAGGGTGGTGGGGAGAGGGAGAGGGCAGGCAGACAGCGCAGCCCTGGGCTCTGAGGCTGGCAGGCAGGGAAGCAGGGACACAGAAGGCCACACCCTTAACTCCGGTTAGGGGAAGGCAGTTCTCTCCTCTGTGACTCTTTTCCCACACAACCTCTGTTCCCACTGATATTCTGCCCATTAAACGACTGGCTTCCTGCCTTTGCTCACGACCTGGGATGCCTTCACTTTCACCACCGAGCCAATTCCTCCTGTCCCTCAAGGTCCAGATCAATGTTTTCCTCCTTTAGGAAGTGTCTGCCTGCCTAGGATCGCAGACTCCATAGTTCAACTCTCTCATTCAGGGACAAGAAAACCAAGGCCCACCAAGGGGAGGGTGGTATGGCCATCTAGAAGTTACATGCCGAGCAGGCCATGGAGTAGATTCCGAATCCCACTTTGGGCTCCAGACATGAATCCTCTGTAAATACCACCAACTCCTGACAAGGAGCCTCTCCTGCTCCTGAGAAGACTGCACAGGGATGTGTGTGAAGGACACATGTGGCCACTGACTCTCCCTTTAACGTGGGAAAATGATTCGCAAGGTTGTGCCAGAGGCCCAGACTGAGTCAAGTGTCTCCAGAGCTCAGAGAAGAGCTAAGAAGAATCTCCTGCATCCAGGAGACCTGAGTTCTAGCCAAGCTGAGGCACCGACTCACTATGTGGCTTTGCTTGTGGTATCAGGCCTTCATTCTCTTACTGGCAGAGCAGACTGGACCCAAATGATTCCCAAGACCAGCTTCCTGAGACTAAGAATGGCAAAACCACTGAAGGCTTCCCAGAGGAGTGGCAGACTAGGACCCAGGAACCTGGGTCTGGCATCTCTCACCAATGGTGTGGGTCAGCCTGCTGGTTAGAAACCACAGCTGTACTGGCAGCTGTTTGGCCCTGCACACTCCCCAGCTGTGTCATCTGGGAACCTTCCCGTGGCTCAGGAGACCCTAACCTAACTGCAGTCCGTGCTCCCACGCAGCTCTCAAGCCAAGAGGGCTCGTCTCTTACTGAGATACTCTTTGGACCAGACTTACCTCAAAAATATAGTCTTTCCCGTCTTTGCCATGCACAGCTTTGACGGCACAGATGTCCAGGCCACCGAACATCTCAGAGCAGGTGTCCACCCACAGCTTGTACCTGGAGCGGGGTTGGGGAGAGTCCTGAGGCTGGGCATTAGCTCCCACCTAGCCCGCTTGTGGTCACAGAACCCTGGCTGCCTCTACCTCTCCTGGCCACATCCCCCAGCCCTACCCCCATCAATTAAGCACACTGCCTTATCTACCGTGCCCTCTTGCTTTGCTCTCTAGACCCTCTCCGCCTTCCCACGCTTAGAGCAGGTCTCACCTACTCTAGGCAGCCTCCCTCAGCTGTTCAGCCCACAGTAACTCCTTCTCCCCTGGAGCGTCTATGCCAAGTCCAGTCTTTATCCCCATCATTCAGCACATAACCCAGTCCTGCCTGATCCTCTTTCCTGGGTGTTGGGGCCTTTGTGTCCCACCTGTCTGGCCAGATTAGAGGCTCCCTTTGGGCAGGACCCGTTTCTCATACCCCCTCTTCTATGGAATCCGCCCTCACCAGACAGGGGCACCGCACCCCTTCCCTCACTCACTGGTCTGACATGGCGATCTGCTCCAGCATTGCGGAGCCGGTGTTTGTCTTCCAGTTCCCTGAGATCGACGTCCTCCTGCAACAAGGCCCCGCCAGGTCGGGTCAGTGAGCTGCACTGCACTGACGGCTCATGGTCGCTGTCCCCACTGGCCTCTCCCACCAAGAGCCTGGGGGCCTGTCTGCTGAGCCGAGAGCCTGGCTTCCGCTGCCAACCCCCCAACCGTAATGCTCTCCTCCTTTCTACAAGAGTCCAGCCCAGGTTGCCCTGGCGCCTTCCCTGATCTTTTCAACCTGATGAGCGCTTGCTCTCCTTACAATTCCTAGAGGACTTTGCCTCCACCTCTCTTCAGATCCTGTGTCTACTTTTTACTTTAGTTACCTGAGCTAAGTCTTCTGTCCACAAATCTATTAACCACTTGAAGATATATATTGTGTCTTGTACTTTGGCCACCTGATGCAAAGAGTTGACTCACTGGAAAAGACCCTGGTGCTGGGAAAGATTGAGGGCAAGATGACAAGAGGGTGGCAGAGGATGAGATGGTTGGATGGCATCACTGACTCAATGGACATGAGTTTGAACAAACTTCAGGAGATGGTAAAGGACAGGAAAGCCTGGTGTGCTGTAGTCCGTGGGGCTGCCAAGAGTCAGACACAACTGAGCAACTAAACAACAGCAACAAATTGTGCCTAGTATTCTCATCAGCCTACCCACTTGGTATCTGGGCTGATTTGGTATGTACAAGCTGAATTCTACTGGTCCTGGAGACACCCTCAAGGCGCCAGTGAGTATCTTCCCGTGGCCTCCTTATTAGCTCACTTATTCTTTCAACAGTTAACACTGAGGGCCTACGGTATCAGCACCGTAACTCTGGACAAGTTGGTTGACCTCTTCAGGCTTAAGCTGCCTCATCCCTCACATGGAGCTCATGGAGTCAAGTCCCCAGCCCTTCTCTTTTGCGCCCTCTGCATCCTCCATCTGTGACCACGTGTTAGATAGAGTTAATTAGTCTTGGACTAAGGAGGAGGCAATTGACCTGGTTTCTGGTTCTGGATTTGCTCTTGATTGGCTGGGTGACCTTGGGTGAATCACCTTACCTCTCTGAGCCTTCCTTATCCTTGTATAAACACAGGGTTGTCATGAGGACCAAACTATACAGGTTTTAAGTAAACTGTAAAACACCAAAAATATGTCTTTTAGATTATTAGTCTTCACTGAGATATAGTCAAGAGGAAGGAGATGGCCCAGGGACAGAAAAGCCACACTCATCCACTGACAGAGCCCAGTCACTCCCTACCACACGCTGGCCTTGTCACTCACTATGGCTGGAGACAGATGATGTGATTCTCTGCTCAGTGGTTCTCAGGAGTATCCTCCCTGGAGATCCAATACCGGATGCTGGGAAACCAGGACATGTGGCAGGTTCTTCAGAGCCCTGCGCCAGCCCAGAGAGCCAGCCCTTACGGCAGTGACGACGCCTCACATCTGTACAGTGCTGATTGCCTTCCAAGGCCGCTCCATCCCAAATCCCTCATCAGTTCCTCACTGAAAATTCCCTGGTGTGAATAGGCTGCAATTTTTGCCTCTACTAAATAGACGAGGAGATTGAGACTCAGAAAGGTTAGCTGACTCGTCCAAGATTGTATATCTAATCAAACTAGGGTCACGTGCTAGCAAGGTAATGTTCGAAATCCTTCCAGCTAGGTTTCAGCAGAACATGAACTTGCAGATGTACAAGCTGAACTTAGAAAAGGAAGAGGAACCAGAGACCAAATTGCCAACATCCGCTGGATCACAGGGAAAGCAAGGGAATTCCAGAAAAACATAAACTTCTATATTATTGGCTACACTAAAGCCTTTGACTGTGTGGATCACAACAAACCGTGGAAAATTATTAAAGAGATGGAATACCAGGCCACTTCACCTGTCTCCTGAGAAACCTGTAGGCAGGTCAAGAAGCAGCAGTTAAAACCGGACATGGAACAACGGACTGGTTCCAAACTGGGAAAGGAGTACGTCAAGGCTGTATGTCACCCTGTTTATTTGATTGATATGCAAAGTACATCATGTGAAATGCCAGGCTGGATGAATCACAAGCTGGAATCAAGATTGCTGGGAGAAATATCAACAACCTCAGATATGCAGATGATGCCACTCTAAAGCTGGCTTAAAATTCAACATTGAAAAAATTAAGATCATTGTACCTAGTTCCATCACTTCATGGCAAATAGATGGGGAAAAGTGGAAACAGTGACAGATTTTCTTCTCTTGGGCTCCAAATCACTGTGGATGGTAACTGCAGCCATGAAATTAAAAGATGCTTTCTCCTTGGAAGAAAAGCTATGACAAACCTAGAGAGCATATCAAAAAAGCAAAGACATCATTTTACTGACAAAGGTCCATACATCAAGGCGTGTATATATGGATGTAGTCATGTATGGATGTGAAAGCTGAACCATAGAGAAGGCTGAGTGCCGAAGAATTGATGCTTTCCAACTGTGGTGCTGGAGAAGGCTCTTGAGAGTCTCCTGGACTGCAAGGAGATCAAATCAGTCAATCCTAAAAGAAATCAACCCTGAATATTCATTGGAAGGACAGATGCTGAAATTGAAGCTCCAATCCTTGGCCACCTGATGCAAAGGGGCAACTCACTGGAAAAGACCCTGATACTGGGAAAGATTGGGGGCAAGGGGAGAAGCGAGCAGCAAAGGATGAGATGCTTGGATGGCGTCAACAACTCAGTGGACATAAGTCTGAGCAAATTCTAGGAGACAGTGAAGGACAGGGAAGCCTGGTGTGCAGCAGTTCCTGGAGTCAGAGAGTTGAATGCAACTTAGTGACTAAACAACAAGCCCAGGACTCTAGGTTCCCTCATCAGGTTTCGCTTTCCCCTATACCCCACTGCCTAGTTCAGAACAGATGAACAATTCACAGTTGAGCGGCTTGCTCTCTGTGAACAGAAACTCAAAGACAGATCAGAGTAAAAATAATGCTGTGTTCCTAGTGCAGGTGGTTCATAGGTGTGCTCCTGTGACCAGGCCGGGCAGAGTCCCTCACTTCCTTGTCCCCAGCATAAGGCCATGGTACATAATAGGGTGTCAGAAACTTCTGAGTGAGTAATAGTAAAGCCTCTTATGCTTCACACCTTTGTCTAAAATAGGATGCCAGGCATAGATCCATGAAGGCTACCTGGGGCACATGGGAGTAGAGGGGACCCGAGAAGCCATTCAGGGACAGCCCAATGGCCACTCAGGACTCACAGGCCATCCGGCGTCCATAGAGGGACCCACATCATTGCTGACTGACAGACAGCCGCAGGGGTGGCTCACTCTTCCCACAAACTCTAGCCATCTCCTGGTCTCTAGGTAAGGGCTCAGGGAGAAGAGAAGAATCCCAAACCTTACTTTGGCTACTGTCAAGTCAGTTCCTTCTTCTGAGAGCAAGAATATGGCCAAAAGTTTGGGGAAGAGGAGCTGACGGAACCTAAACATTCGCCCAAATAACTGACAGTTCCTCACAAGTAAAAAAGTGACCCCTCATCAATGGTTGGGGATTCTCTTTTCTTACACTCCATTTAAGTTGTTTTCAGAAACCTCGATTTCTAAAAATGCGGTGCCTCCTTCTAAGGATCAAGACACTCTTGCTCCACAATCATTGATTTTTTTTGTTTATATATGGGATTTTAAAATTAAAGGATAGGAAATCTGCTTTCATCTGTGCCAAAATCATGGATTTTCCTACTTCTTTTAGCTAGTTGTTATAATGGTCTTTTAAACTGTGCTAAGTCGTGTCTGACTCTTTGCGACCCCCACGGACTGTACTCCATCAGGCGCCTCTGTCCTTGGGATTTCCTAGGCAAGAATGCTGGAGTGGGTTACCATTTCTTCCTCCAGGGGATCTTCCTGATCCAGGAATTGAACCCGCATCTTCCTGTCTTATATTGTGCACACTTCTTGATTTTATTCATTTATTTACTTGGCCGTGTACAGCACTTGGGATCTTAGTTCTCCGACCAGGGACAGAACCTGGGTCCTCAGCAGAGAGAGTGCAGAGTCCTAACCAATGGACCACCAGGGAAGTCCCACACTGTGTGTAATTTTAAAGCAACCCTAAATTCCCTTTCTGAAAAAGAACAGCTTTAAATAAAAAATGATAAACTTAGGAAGTAGGAATCCAGTCAGTAAAGGTAAAAAGGATTCCGTGCCTCAGTTTTCCACAGGGCTCCTCTCTGCATATTTACTGGGCGCCTCCTAGGAGTCTGCTGCTGCACAAGGAAGCAGGCTTGCAGCGATGACTGTCATTACCACTCAGAGAGCTCAGAGGAGCGCAGCACAAACGCTCAAGTGTGAAGAGTTCAGGGATGGGGCTCCTCACTCACTCAAGATGGGGCTCCTCACTCACTCAAGACGGGGCTCCTCACTCACTCCAGACGAGGGAAGAAAAAACGAAAATAGGTGGGTGAGGGGGAGGGAAGCTGCTCCACTCTGATGAAAGCTCAAGTCCAGAGTGGCAAAGGTCACAGTCAGAGGTTGTGATGCTCTTTGTGAAGAAAAATACTACCTTAACATTTTTTTAAAATGTGAAGTTGAAGTGAAAGTGAAAGTCACTCAGTCTTGTCCGACTCCTTGTGACCCCATGTCCATGGAACTCTCCAGGCCAGAATATTGGAGTGGGTAGCCTTTCCCTTCTCCAGGGATCTTCCCAACCCAGGAATCGAACTGGGGTCTTCTGCATTGCAGGCGGGTTCTTTACCAACTGAGTTATTAGGGAAAATGTGAAGTTACTATTTCCAAAATTGGACTTGTAAGCCATTTGTGTTTGCATGTATATTTCAGTCTTGAAATCTTTTCCTTTTCTCAATTCTGTTGCAGGAAGCCTTTCCCTTCTCATTTTGGCAAATGGACCTAGTTACAGGGAACAGTCACCTAGTCTCATAACCACAACGCTTTTCATATTCTGTAGTGTCTACAGGGCTACATATTTACAGTTTGTTAGCTTTTTCTGTGCTCTGGCAGCCTTGTGAAGCCTACAGATTACTTTTGATGTATGAAATATTGAAGATGTATAAGTGTAAAATAAAATACACGGGACAGCAAAAGAACTCAATTATTTAAAATTATCAAAAAAGTTATTAAAAACAATAAATCTCTGATTAGTATAAAAATATATGTCCTCTTTGTAAATAAAAAATATATTTATAGGTATGAATGTAGCGGCGAGTCTAACTATCACGATTTGTAAGTAGTGATAAAAGTAATTGGTATTTAGAGATATGTGTCACAAGCGTATGTGATACAAAAACCTCTGCGTAGACTGCTGGTGACAAACCACACATGGGTCGACTAATGCTGCTACTCCAGTCTGCTCACAACTGAGGATAGCATCGGGTTTCACTTAGAGGCTAATGAAAATAAATATTCATTTTTCGTCTCATCTCAGTTTGGGAACCCCTCCTCTGCCTTGAAAGGAAGCCAGGCCAAGACTCCCTGATGTGAATGGCACTGTTCCTGTGTTCTCTGCCTTGTGGGGCCAGGGGAGGCGAAACTGAGAGCAGGCTGCTGCCTGGGGGCTGAGCATCGTCCCTGAGCTAAGGAGACAGTGGTGGGCGTCTGGGGGCCCCACCGCACTCACATGTAAGCCTTGTAGTTGGTGCCTATCTTCTGGACCCGGATGTCATACTTGGCATCAATGAAAGGCTCTGCAGTGGCGTACGTCTGGGTGAGGGCCACCACGCTGGCAATGTCCTGGAAGTCGTAGTGGTTTTCCACTTTGACCTAATGGTGGAGGAAGGCAGAGAGACAGAAAGGGAGGTGCTCACACACACACTGAGAGTCACAAGAGCTCTGGGCCCCAGGCTCATCACGATGTCCCCACCAGAGGCAAGCCTGGGTACCACATCTCCCAAGGAGGTCCCCCCTCTTGAGCTTCCCTTCCAGGGCTCAGGAGCCAACTGCTGCAAAGAGCACAGGGACAGTCTGGTGGCCTGCACTCTGCTTGCTGGAGGAGGCCTGTCCGGGTAACACTCATGGTTTCAGAGGGGCCATATCATCTTCTCCTTGGGAAGAATTCATCAGCAACTGAGGCTGAAGAACAGTCCACAGCTGGGCTCCTGGAAAAGCTCCCGTTGTGGCCTCAACCCCTGAGCACAGCGGCCCTGACCTTACCTTGCCCATGCCCGAGTGAGCGTGGCCGATCTTCACCACCACAGGGAACGTGGGCAGAGTCAGCTGAAAGCAGAGGAGAAAGGAATGAATTGGTCACAGTGTACCTGTCTGTCTGGGGAATCCTACAAATATTTTTATTGGGAACACCCTTGGGAGGGCTCTTTAAAGAATCAGTGTAACCTATTTGCATCAGAAATTTAAAAATTTACAAACAGAGTGACAGTGACTTGCCTAAGGTCACAGCGTATTAGTGGCAGAGCTACAAGGAGCCCCTTCTCCTATTTGGCACTCTCTGCATCTTTAAGACTCGCTGCTTCAACCTTCATGTGTCCAGCTTTCTGGCACTGAACCTGGCATTTCTCCCCTCTCACACACTCTTCCTTGCTCACCAACACCTCAAACCTGCCACCGAACACAGCTCAGAATGCAAAGGCATGTTTCTGCCCAGCTTAGGGTTTGGAAAACAGCTAGAATTCCCCATGATTACCATCCAAAAGAGATGCCTAAGAGAGTAAACGCTACCTTGTTGTTCAGTTTGCTCAGTCGTGTCTGACCCTTTGCGACCCCAGGGTGGTGGCACACCAGACTTCTCTGTCCGTCACCACAACTTTAAGATGGCCATATTTTAACAGAGAAACCACAAAGACTTAAAAGAAGAAAAGCCACCTCCCAAAGGCAGGGTTTCAAGCTGTTACAAAATGGCCATGGGAGAAATAACGTGGTAGAGGGGACCAGACGTCAGGAGACCTGCATCCTAGTCTCTCAGCAGGTCCTTTTGCCTCCTTGGGCCTCAGCCTTCATATCCGCCAAGTGAAGAGGCTGAACGGGACGCTTTCGAGATCCTGGCCAATCACGCATCAGACTTGCCCCTGCTTGGGGCTGCATGAAGAACCAACCTGGACGCCAGACCTCACCCTTTCTCAGTCAGGCTCATGGAGAAGTAAGTGAGCCCAAGGAGGCAAGGCTGTGAAGCTCCTGAGTGACAGAATTGGTGCCCAGCCTCCTACTGTCCGGTGGAAGACTGTGTGGACACATCCTACAACAACTCTGTGTTGTGTCTCTCTCCTCGGAGCCTCAGAGCACACTATGCTCTCTGCCACACAGGACACAAGGCTCCAGTCTACGGCCCGAGCGCCTCACTTGTTTTCCAAGCTGCCCCACCCTCTATATCAAGACGCAGTCTCTTGGCCGAGTAGGGCCCTGAGATTGGAAATCAGGGTGGCCAGGGGCAGAGAAAGGGCTTTGAGGGCCTAGGTTTGCCCCAAGTGATGGGCTACCCTATGCTCTGAGCCCCCTCAAAGAGCACTGTCCTCCCGCCATCTGCATGAGCTCCCATAATGGGAAAGGGTTTCTAAGGCACCGGCCGCTTTCTCCGACATCTCTCCCCACCCCCCAGCCGACAGAGCCAAGACACACACACACACAAAACCAACTTTCCCTGTCTTGTTCCATTACTGTTTGCTGTTGCTTTGGAGCCTCATAAATAGGGCATTGAAAACACTTCCTGCAGCTGAAAGAAGCCCTGAGTAGCTTGTCTCATTCCCAGTGTGCAGCTCAGCAAGAGGTCCGGCCTTCTCTGTCACCGTCTCTCTTGCTGTTGTAATTCTGTCTGCCTCTCTCTGACTCTGCCGTCTCACTCTTTCAGCTCGAGCCTCTCCGCACGCCTGTTCCTTTTGCCTGAGTCACAGTCCCTAGGTCTCTGTGCCCCCCATGCATCTGTCTCTGTGGCCCCATCCTTCCGTCCTGACGCCATACCCTTGCCCGGTGCCTTCCCTCTCCTTTAAGAAGGCTCAGGCAGGGAAACAGCACAGGGGACTCTCGCGGCTTTCCCCTGCGTCTTACTGAGCCTGCCGGCCAGGAGGGCCGCGGGTCGGCAGCCCGAGGGTGGCCAGCGGCCAAAGGAGGGCGGAGCCCATCGGGGCGGGCTTGGCTCTAGGTCCACCACATAAAGCCAGGGGCGAGGGGCGCGCCGCGCTCTGGAGAAGCCGTGGAGGGGCAGTGTGGTCTGACAGTTGCCACAGGCTCAGTCGCAGCCCTGCAGAGACATGCCCCGGAGCCCCCGGACCGCGCCGAGCTGGGTGCTGTTGCTGCGGTTGCTGGCGCTGCTGCGGCCGCCGGGGCTGGGCGAGGCGTGCAGCTGCGCCCCAGCGCACCCCCAACAGCACATCTGCCACTCGGCGCTCGGTGAGTCCGGGGGAACACTCGAGGGCCCCAGCAGTGGGTGGGGGTATGTGGGGTCGAGGTGGGGCTGAGCAGTGGACCTGGAATCTCGAGGGAAGGGGTGGAGCGCAAATCCCGCCCCAGTTGCCTCCTGCAGCGGCCGGTGGGTTGGGCTCGGCCGGCGCCATAGCAACCCTGCAAGCGCAAAGACCTGCAGACCTACCAGGGAATAAAAAAAAGTGTAGGGCTTCCCAGGTGGCACAGTAATAAAGAACTCGCCTGCCAATGCAGGACTCAAGAGCCAAGGGTTCGATCCCTGGGTCGGGAAGATCCCTTGGAGAAGGGCATGGCAACCCAGTCCAATATTCTTGCCTAGGAAATCCCATGGACAGAGGAACCTGGCGGGCTCCAGTCTATGGGGTTGCAAAGAGTCAGCTACAACTGAGAGAGTGAGCACAAGACAGTGTAAAGGGCTCCACGGCCATCCCCTCTCCCCTGCCTACTGCAGTTATAGGATGTCACTGAACAACAAGCCTCTGGAACTATCCAGTGCTTATTCTGATCCACTGGTTGGGGGGTTGAGGGGAGGAGGTTGAGAGGGTTGGGGCTTTCATGATAAACATCTCTCTGTATCCAAGCCTAGAACTGAGATTGCCACCACGGCCCCACCCCGACACACACCCTTTACCTTTTCTCTCTGCCTGGAATGCCCTTCTTCAAAACCCCTTAACTTCCTGGCAAACTCCTATTCATCCTTCAAATCCGGGGGGGGGGGGTCTCCTCTTCTCTGAAGGCTTCCTGACTCCTGGTGCTACCGCAGCATCTCCAGCATCTCTGTGCTCCTACTGTGCTGTGCTGTTAGTCTTCGTAAGAGTGTTCTCCACTAAACCAAGAGTTCTGCAGGGTGGGGGCCCTGTCCTAATCGTGCCTGTGGGCCTAGGACCCGGTGTTAGAACAGGCACGGAGGAAGAACTTCATAAACAGGTTTTGATTACTGCCCAGACGACAAAGAGATGAACTACCTCTGTACATGGTCAGGATATTTACTAATTCAATAAACATCTGCCAACATCAGCTCGGTCGGGCTCTCTCTGGGTTCCTGGGCCACAGCAGTGGATGACTATACACTGAGTACCCTCAAGTGGCTCCTCCGCCCTGCCTGTCTCCACCCCACTGTACTCTGGGCTGCGGAGAATTCGACTCCCCGGACCAGCAGGCAGAGTGGAGAGACTCGAGGACCTGGTAGGTCCGAGGGGTTTGGAACGTCCAGCAGTTGCCGAGGAGTATCCCTCACATGCAGCATCTTCCTCGCAACCCACTGAGACCTAAATCCAGAACCCCTCCTGCAGAATTCTCCAGGGGGCCACAGGTCACCCAGATCCCAGGAGGATTGCTCCCACAGGCTGCTGAAGGTCCCCTCTTTTCTCTTCCTGTGCAGCTATCCGGGCCAAGATCTCCAGTGAGAAAGTAGTTCCTGCCACTGCAGACCCTGCTGACCCTCAAAAAATGATCCGGTATGAAATCAAACAGATAAAGGTACATGGGGGCAGGACAGGGCGTCACCCCCTTGGGCTGTTAGGAGGAGCTGGGGGCTGTGATCTGGGAGGGGTGGGGCTGGGGGGCTGGTGGTTCGGGCGGCCTGGCTCAGTGATGCTAGGGGTACAGATACTGGAGTGGAATGGATGACAGGCAGGGGACCGGCCATAGGAGCCAGAGGACAGTGCAGGACGGGTCCTCTGTGCTTGTGCGTGGGGCTGCTAGAGGCGTCTCCCTTCTCACCGGAATAAACCACGGTTTAAATTTTTCTAGGGAGACAAGACCCAGTTGTGCCATCTGTGGGCAACGAGTCCTGAACTAGACTTCCACTTAACTTTTTTAGATTAAGAAAAAGTTTCTCCTGTTAAGATATAAAGCACACTCACTGACCCAATACTGCTCACTTGTAATTGCCTTTCAGATGTTCAAAGGGTTTGAGAAAGTCAACGATATTCAGTATATTTATACGCCTTTTGATTCTTCTCTCTGTGGGGTGAAACTAGAAGCTAACAGCCAGAAGCAGTATCTCCTGACTGGTAAGTGAAAGACCAGCAGTGGCCCTAAGAGTCTCTGCCCTAGGAAGGCAGGCAAGGAGGAGCCAGGCTGACCCTGGGCAGCAAGCTGAGCCAGGTGGCATTTTCTTGGATACAAAACAGCTGCATTGCTAAGAGGCAGCCCGAGTTGGGAGAAGCCTTGGTAACCTCCCTGTCAGTGCCACCTAGTTCACAGGCTGCTGCCCCAGCCTAGGGCAGCTGGTTCCGTTTCCAAACAGCTTTAAGTGATGTAAGATCTTTGGTGTGTGCGTGCTCAGTCGTGTCTGACTCTGTTTTGACCCCCACAGACTGTAGCCTGCCAGGCTCCTCTGTCCATGGGATTTCCCAGGCAAGGATACTGGCGGGTTGCCATTTCCTCCTCCAGGGCATCTTCCTGATCCAGGGATCGAACCCGCATCTCTTGCATCTTCTGCACTGGCAGGCAGATTCTTTACCACTGAGCCATCTGGGAAGCCTAAGGTTTTGGGTCTCTTGAGCCGAATTCTGCTGCTCTGAAACTGCTCCTGGTGGGTTCAGCCCTGCCCTCTGTTCCAGGATGACCCTTCAGAGCCCTGAGGACAACAGATACATGCACTCTCGCTCCAGTTTCTGCTGGCCGTGGTCCCCAGAGCCCTTCCTGTCCTGGCCAATTTCAGTGGGATAGAGCCTGTCCCCGTCCCTCCCCAGCACTGGAAGCTGAATCGGGGACCACGCTGCGGGGGAGGTCTTAGTCACACAGAATAAAAGAGGCGTGTGCATTCGCAACCTCACCCCTACAGACACACAGCGTACACATACTAGTCACTGTAGCCTATGACAGCATCAGCTCTGGGCGGCCACGATGGGCCACACTCTCGGTCTGTGACTGACTCACACCCAAGGTCCTATTCTGGAAGTGCAGTGGAGCACGGGCCCTAACAGCAGCGTTGACTCTAATGTGACTCTGTCTCCAAGACCTGGGCCCAGGCAGCCCTCCTCATACTGCACTGACTGGGATAGCATAGTTAAAGTACCTCACAAGAACCTAATCCATAACTGAATGAATGCAATACTGCATTATTTTGTTGCTCAGGGAAGGTATCTGTGTGGTTGTAGACAGGGAAGCCTCATTGTGTGAAGTGAAAGGAAAAGTGTAGTTGCTCAGTCGTGTCCGACTCTTTGCGACCCCACGGACTGTAGCCCTCCAGGGTCCTCTGTCCATGGGGTTCTCCAGGTAAGAATACTGGAGTGGGTTTCCATTTCCTTCTCCAGGGGATCTTCCCAATCCAGGGACTAAACCCAGGTCTCCCACATTGCAGGCAGATTCTTTACCATCTGAGCCACTAGGGAAGCCTTCATTGTGTACATGGGATCTAAATTTTCCCTAAAGGACAAAAAATATTTACAAAGAAGGCCAGGAAAAGAAAAACACAGCAGGTGGGGAGAACAGAAGGAGGAATTCCATTCTCTGTCTGTCCCTTCAGCAATGAGTGATCACCTCCTCACTGCCTGGCCTGGGACAGGCGAGTGGAGACGCACTACCGGCCACAGTCCTCAAAGAGCTCCCTCACAGTTCAGATTTCTAAGAAGTCACAGGTGTTGGAGGCCACGCAGGTGGGGGCCCCCAGGTCTGAGGACGTGGGCCATGCTGACCCGGGCACCTCTGGACGGCAGAGCAGGGGCAGGGCAGGCCCCAGGACCAGCTGACGGGGCCACCTCCTTCCTGAGCAGCTGCCCTCTTCTGAGGGCTGCAGTGCATCAGGGGTACAGACACATGCTGGCTGCCTCATGGAGGTCAAGTCCACCCGAAGGTGGGTTAAATGGCAAAGCACAGGCTTGCTGAAAGCCCATCCGTGGTGCCACTGTCTGCAGGAGGAGATGCCTAATTAGCATCCTATTAGCCCTCCTGCCTAATACCCCTGTGACCAGACCCAGCTGACCTCCCCAGCCTGGCCTCCTCTCACTACCCCATGACTGTTCCCAGCCCCTCATCTCCCCTGGAGCTTAAACTCCTTGCAGTTGCAAAAGGTATTCTGCAGGGCTGTGCCCTTCTGTCCCAGTGCCCAGATGTCCTTCCCCAACTTGTCTGGCAGCTGAACTCCTACCCATTCTTTCAACGCCCAACACAAGCATCATCTTAAGACACCCTTCTTGCCCCCACCCCTTCCATAGACAGAGATAACTGTGTTTCCTTTGTTCTTATACCACATCCTGTATAGAATCATACAACAGTATCATTTTCTACTTGTTTGTCAACCTTGAATATTCATGGGAAGGACTGATGCTGAGGCTGATGCTCCACTTCTTGGACCACCTGATGCAAAGAGCTGATGTTGGAAAAGACCCTGATGCTGGGAAAGATTGAGGGCAGGAGGAGAAGGGGATGACAGAGGATGAGGTGGCTGGATGGCATCACCAACTCAATGGACTTGTGTTTGAGCAAACTCTGGGAGACAGTGAAGGACAGGGAAGCCTGGCGTGCTGCAGTCCATGGAGTCGCAAAGAGTTGGACACAACTGAGCAACTGAACAACAACCACAATTTGTCTTCCCTACTAGTTTTTAGCTCTTTAGGGGTAAAAATCCTGTCATGTTTATTGCCTGTATTCCTGGTACCAGGCCATAGTAGTTGCTCAGCCAGTAAATGACTGAATGACTGAAGTTCTAAGAGAGGTGAGGGCTAGTATGGCCAGGGATGGCTTTGCGGACAAGGTGGTACTAAACAGGGTCTTTGGAAAATGGGAAAGCATGTGATATGTAAAGAGGGGGAAGGGGAGAGACTCACCAAGATATCTCTGGAGCAGGAGACTGGCCTGAGTAGATACTGGGAAAGGTTGGAAAAGGTTGAAAAGGAAGAGAGACCTACTATGTATCGGACATCTTCTGTGGGTCCACAGCTGTGCTGGGAACTTCACAGACATTCTCTCATTTAATCTTGACAATAACCTTATTATTCTCATCTTTCAGCTGAGAAGTTACATGGCTTGCTTATGGTCACACATTAGTAAATGATAGAAAAGAAGAGGTTTCCGCCAAGATTCTGACTTCAAGCCCGCACTCTTCTGTCTGCACCATGCTAATGGAAAGGCCTTTGCCCTACAACTCTCCCTCATACAGACATCATCTGGTAACGGCTTTGATATAAAGGCAGTCGAGGTGTTTCTGGCTCCTTCACTGAGCCCCATGGCACCGCTTCCACCACGAGATACCGAGGAGGCTGTGATTCTGGGCTCCTTCAAGAGCTGGAGCTCCACCAGCAGACTCCTCATGTTGGCTCTCCTCTGTCTCCCCTCTAAGGTCAGATCCTCAGTGATGGGAAAGTCTTTGTCCACCTGTGCAACTACATCGAGCCCTGGGAGAACCTGTCCTTTCTGCAGAGAGAAAGTCTGAATCACCACTACCATCTGAACTGTGGCTGCCAAGTAAGGACTGTCCATTTCCAAGTTCTTCGGGGGTGGGGGACGGGCCGTGCAGCCTCACCCTTCATGTGTGTCTCCCTTCCCGCGCGCGTGAGCTACTCACTTGCTGTACTATACTTGAGATTTGTGATGGGTCGGGCATCATTCAAAGCTGGGGGTGGGAGAGCAACAAGGCCCATAGTCCCTGATCTTAAAGTACTTGCATTCTGGCTGAGAAGGCAGCCATCATGTCAGACAGACTGGGATCAAACACTACCACTTAAAGACAGTCTACTCTTTGTCAGGACCTGTAACAGTTAATTTAGTTGAGATATTCAGTCTTTAAAACAAATTTATGGAGAGTTAAGATTTCCATTCTATGGGGGAAGAAATACATGCTGTAGGAAGTGAAGTGGCTTGCTTAGGTCAGTGGTAGAGTAAAGGCCTTCAGGCCTTTTGGGAGGCAATACTGTACCTGGAGAGTACAGGGGAAAGAGAACGAAGGGAGGAATTTGGAGACTTGGAAGGACCTTATAAGCCAGGGGGCATTTGAGCTGGGCTGTCAGAACATGTAGGAGTCTGGAAGGCAAGAACAGAAAAAGGACACCGCTCACTTGGACGCTGTGTGGCTGTGGCTCTAGATCACCACCTGCTATGCGGTGCCCTGCACCGTCTCGGCTCCCAGCGAGTGCCTCTGGGCAGACTGGCTACTGGAAAGGAAGCTCTACGGGTACCAGGCCCAGCACTACATCTGCATGAAGCATGTCGATGGCACCTGTAGCTGGTACCAGGGACGCCTGCCCCTCAGGAAGGAGTTTGTTGACATCATCCAGCCCTAGGAGGGATCGCCACAACCCTTTGAGAGTCCCGAAGATCAAGCCCTTTTCCTTCCTTGCAGGGTGCTGGCTGTCCCCACCTGCTTCACAGATGCCAGACAAGGGGAAGTACCAGGTGGACGGTGTGCCCAGCATGAGGGCAGGGATGGGGCGTGTGGCAGCCTGTGTCCAGGACCCCAGTCCAGAACACATTGGGCCAAGGGCTAGGGAAAGTAGCAGGACTTTTCTCTCCCACCCTCAGCCCTTTATCCCTGCCTCTGAACCTTCTAGTTGAGCTGGTATTTGTTACTGATTCTGGCTTAGTTTGTTTTTTCAAAGCTGGGACTATTCCTTTTTCTCCCCAGATAAATGTGCTTTCTTTTTATCTTAACTGATCTGACAGGGGAGAAATGATGACTGTTAAACATATGAGATGGGGTGGCCTTGTGAGACAGAAGACCAGAAGGTGGGTGACAGTATCATCAACAGGCTGATTTGGAGAAATGAAAAGAACAACATCCTCTGGCTGTGTTTCGTCTACTCCTCCTGTCTCAACTCATTCTGATCCTCTGATACACTTTCATCTGTTTAGGGGAGTGACAAAGGGGGACGAGGAGTCATGCAGTGTGAAGCCTATCATGTAATCCCCTCTATACCATTCTTGGCACAGGGCCTGGCCCAGTTAGCAAGACAAGAATAGACCTGGGTATCGTCTCTCCAGGTTAACTGTACTTAACGTCCTCAACTGCTGTCCAAAAGGCTTCTCCTCTGTCTCCTTCAGAAAGTCCTTCTCTACTAGATTACTAATGTTTTCATTACTACTTCAAAACCTTTTTGAGCTTAAAAAAAAGAAGCCTTTCTCTTATAGAGTTGAAATTCCCCCTTAGCTTTTGGAACCTCACAGAGATGTTGTCGGAGGTGGATGTCCTCTCTTGAGGGCACATTTTAGGCTAGAGGACAGGAGAGAAAGAACACAAGGGCCCTTGGGGAAAAGGATGGTAGGTAAGGAATACACTTTGCAAGTGTTACAGTTCTTCAAGTGGTCAGCCTGCTAGATGCTACAGCAGGACAAAGCCAGCTTTGAGAGACCCCCAGCCTTCTGCTCAGTCCTCTCTTGGACACTCTGAAATCTACAGGCACAGCCCCTGAGGGTTCCTCTTCCTCTGCAAGCCTTCCTGGCTTGTCCTGAAAGGGAAAGCCCTGATGAGGGTCTTAAGGATTTATCAGGGACAAGTGCTTAAAGTTCCAAGGCCTCTCCTGGGGAAGCACTGGCAAAGATGGAGAAGGGAGTTCTTTCCAAGGCCCCAAGGTTCTATACAGCTTGCTGATAAGCTGGGGCATGCACAAACCACCAGAAGGTTCCACATTCACAGAAATGGTGCAAATGGAGATTCCTTCTAGAGACCTCTGTCCTGGAGCACAAGACTTGGAAAGCTAAGGCAGAGAGTCTCCACTGATGGGTTAAGTAGGATTACCCACTGACCACGCAGGCCTGGGGCAGAGAATATGGGGCCAGAGAAGAAGAAGGGGGAAAAACATTAGTAGCAGCCTCCATACCAACTATCTATCCCATTGTTCTGCTCCTTCTGCCATGCTGGGATGGCCTCAGAGAAGGCAGAGTGAAACCCTTGTCTAATATGAATTTTGAGGAAGCCCAGGGAATGGAACTGTTTGGTGAGTAGTATCAGGGACAATAGCTTACATCTGAGGAGCGCTCCACACTCCTGACAGACTATTTGCTTAAAGAATCTCACTGAAATCATGCAAGTGCCAGCTAGCCTGGCCAGGAATCGTTAAGCCCACGTGCCTTCCGGATTGGGATGCTGACATGCGGCGAGGGAACGTAACCCTCCGTGATGTGTGGCTGGAAGCGCAAGCAGCAGGATCTTCTGACTGTTGATCCATCCAGGTTGTTACGCTCAGCTTTTGATAAAACGCCCCTATTTCTGCTCTTTCCTACTCTGTCTGAGGGCTGTCAGCTAAAACCCAGCCACTGTGGCCTCGCAAAGCAGGTCTGCAGTTCAGCCTCCATAGTCTCTGGGGTGGAGAGGCTGAGGCCCTCCTCAGAGGCCCGCAGCTAGCGCACGGCTAAGCTCAGAGTGCAGACAGCAGGGACTGATGCCCCCTCTCAGTCACCTACCATTTCTTTGTGGTTGGGGTAGTAAGTCTGCTCAATGAGTGGAAACTTTTCTCCTCCCAGTGTCTTGTAGATAGCCACCAGCTGGGCAAACTGCAAAAGAGAAGCAATGGTTTCAGTTTATTCAGACAGCTTCTGGAACAGACAAAATGGTGATCCACTGAACAAATATTTATTGAGCATCTGTTCCACTGAGGGCTTTGTAAAAAGTGCTCTGAGGATATAAAAGAGGTGTCCCACCCTCTATTCTCCAGGAATATATGCTTCTGTTGGGGAAAGGAGACAGTGAGCTAGTATCCATTCAGTGCCTACTCAGTGTTAATGATGTTTCATGTAATCCTCATACTGAACTGACAAGCTAGGGTCTTTATCATCTTCATTTTACATATGAGGCTCAGGGAGGGTAGGTGACTGCTTAAAGCCAGTGCTGCATAAAAAGGGACAGCTGGGGTTGAAATCTGGGTCTCTATAACTCTAACCACCATCATCTCCATAGAGATGGCAAGTGATGGAGCTGGATGGGGGAACAAGGGGTCCAGTCTTGGAAATTCAAATGCCAAGGAAAAGAAAGGGAGGATGGAATCATGGAACGCAGCAAAGACAGACCCTGTCTTCTGGACTTACTGCTCATCTAAGAACTGAACTCACTGGACCCTCCACCTATGAGAAGCCAGAACAGCTCCAGGGAAAAGGGGTGAAGTGCACATACTTAAATGTCAGGGTCTGCCTTTGGCGAACATGTGGTGCCCCCTGCCCACATTCCTACTTTATAAGTGGAGAAACTTGAGGCCCAGAGAGGTTGCTCGCTGAAGGTCACACAGTAGTTGAGCCAGACTCATAACCAGACCCCTTTAGTCCTAACCCATAACTCTTCTTCTCCTTCATGTAGCTGCCTTTCAGGCTCTAAAGAGACCATGCTCTCCCCACAGGAAAGTTTCTGGTTCAATCCGTTCACACTCATTGCCCACCTCCACACACACCCACCCCAGAGCACTGGCAGCAGCAGTGATCCGGCGTCTTCTCTCTGGTGCTACTGGGTTCACGCTCTAAGCCGCTGATACCTGGAGCTGCTGGAAGGAAGAGTTGCCAGATCAAACCGACCTTCTGTTTACTAAAGAAGAGAAAGGTAGAACATTTCTCAAAAGCCCAGCTCCTGTTTTCAATCCATGATGTTAGCATGTGTGTTGGTACGGGGAGACAATAAAAGCCAGAACTGGGTTGTTAGAAAACCAGTCTTCTGATTCTTCTTGCTCTGCCTTGACCTTGCTAGGTGTCCTTGGGCAGATGATGTCTCCTCTCCAGGCCTCATTTTCTTCACATACAAAATAGACAGCTAAATTTGATCAGTTTTTCAAACTTTTTAACCACACCAAAAAAAAAAAAATCTTTTCATTATATTTCCTCCTAAACTCCTTGATGAGACTGCTGTTTAGTGATCATTGGCTGTGGTCCTTTTGTGAGTAGAGATAGAATCTGTTATTTTTGAAATGCTGAGAAACGCTGGAGTTTCTGGGTCACTTTCCTCAGTGACACGCAGTTGGTGACTCTAGATCTCTAAGGCCTCCTCCAGGGCTGCAAGTATGATTGATGGACCCCCAAGGCCCTAAGATTTTATTGTTGGAAGAGACTTCAGAGAGTCTCTAGACCAGATATCTCATCTTACAAATGAGGAGACTGAGGCTAGAGGAGCAAAGGGGAGCACAGGCTCCCACATCGCGCCTGGAGTCGGGGCTGAGCTGGGACAGGGCCCAGGTCCCGTCCTGCCTAGCACGCTCTTCACTGTACCCTGCCGTCCTTTGCTGTCGTTCTCTGGTTCTTCCACGTTCTCTGTCAAGATCACCCCTCAGCCCCTTCCTGCGTTCTCCAATTCCCTCCACTACCTCATCTGACCTTTAGGTCCTGGCTGGCCACTTGGCCTGACAGGACCCCTGCTTGGCGTCTGGATACCTGCCTGAGCTCCTGAGGCCCTCCAGCCTCCCCAGCCAGCTGATGCCAGCTCTGCCTCACAACCTCTGTCCTGCTGCAGCCCACGCCCTGGCACAGCACCAGGGCATGTGGGGCACTATCTTCCCAGCATGTGGGAGAGTTACACAGACACCACGCTGATGCCAAGAAGGCCCCCGGCGGGCTCCCAGAATCCTGGCACAGTTGAGATTAAGATGGCAGCCCGTTCCCATGCACTAGCTGGGTCCCTGGGAGCTCACGCTACCCTCCTCCACCTCCCATAGTCCCTTCTGCTCAGAGCACTAGGCTTGGCATCTAACCCCTGCCTCCTTGGAAACTCTGCCTCAGTAACAAGCACACAGTCACCAATTAAACAAAAGTAATATCTGATAAGGGTTATTTCCTTTCCACATAGACAAAAGAATACGTTTGGAGCTGGGGGTGGTATTGGCAATGAATAGGAAGATGATGCTCAGCATAACCGTTTATCCAATGTATCAGGAAAGAGTTCTCAGATGAAATGGGACATGTTACCCTTATTCCTCCTGGAAATAAAATGCTTCAATGCAGCTCTTGTGCATTTGCCTCTAAGAAAACCCCACAGAGTGACAGGCTTTTCAGATAAATCTGCAGCCATGTGGCAGGCAGCATTCTTTTTCTTCCTGGAATGCTACTTTCACGGATAGGTCTTCCTTCTGCTTCCAAACTCCCCGTGTGCCTGCCGTGGGCAATCTATGAAATAGCGGATGTGCTCAGAGACAAGGTGGGGCCTTCCCAACACAGCCGAGGCCTCTCCTCACCCCAGGAGCAGCCACAGTAGAGAAATTTAGAAAACACACACCAAAGTCACCATCTCAGAGGGAAGCCCCCTTCACAGTCACCAGATTTGTTCATCCCCGTGAACAGGCAAAGAGCAATATATAAAATGCCATCAGTGTGGCAGCTGCTTAGTGAAAAGGAAGGGAGAACTTGGTGTTTGGCCAGGGAGCCCTGCTGTTCCCCTGCAACGCCAACGGCAATGTGCTGAGATTGTGAACGGGTGAGAAAGTGAACCCTCACCAGATCCCAGATCCCAGGAGGGGCAAAGTCCCAGCCCAGGCTCTCTGATCCGCCCCTCTCTGGCCGCCAGCACAGTTCTGGAACATGAAGCACGGAATAAGTTTCTTTCGGATCCCCAACACTGGGGGCTGTAACAGCAGGCTGGCAGACTGGCGGCAGGTCCTATGATTACTCCTCGTTTCATGCTCATGCTCAGTCACTCAGTCGTGTCGGACTCTTTGTGACCCCATGGACTGTAATCCACCGGGCACCTCTGTCCATGGAATTTTCCAGGCAGGGATACTGGAGTGGGTTGCCATTTCCTTCTCTAGGGGATCTTCCCGACCCAGGGATTGAACCTGCATCTCCTGCACTGGCAGGCAGATTCTTTTATCACTGAGCCACTGGGGAAGCCTCCACTCCTAGTTCACAGACAAAGAAACCAGGGCACAGAGTGGTTTAGTCAGGAGACTGATTAGTGAGATTGCCCAGGAAAAAAGCTGATAATAGCAGAACCACCCTGTGTGGCTATGAGGGAGCCAAATTCCAGCAAGTATTGAAGGGGTGAGGAAGGAAAGGGCTAGGGCATGAGTGCAGCATGGAAGGTCATGTGACGAAGGGGAAACTTCGTGAAGGCCTCATACGTCCTCTTCTGTGATCACCAACCCATTCAATGCACACAACTCCTGCAGCTGGTTTCTGAAGAACTCCCAGACTCCAAGTCCTCAGGCCAGACAGAGGGAAAGGCTGAACAAGGGGCTACTACAGCAGCTCCCAGATCTTTTGACTCCTTGCTCACTGGTTTTCCTCTCACACTGTCAGGTCTTCCTGGCTTCCAAGGAAATAGGAAGACTGAGTTCAGGTATAAGAATAGAGGTGATAGGTCCTTTTGGTTAAAAAAAAAACCCACACCCGCCCCATTCCAGCTCCCTGAGTGGTAGAAGCGTGGGGTCTTGGAACTCCACAGTCAGCCACCAGTGCCATGACCCTTGGCAAGCCAGTGTGTGAGAGCTGAAATAACCCTTGAAAAACAAGATGAGAAGGATGTGACTAGGGGCAGATGTTTCCTTGAGACGAGCAGCCTGGAGCGGCAGAATTCTAGGAGCTGGATCCCCTCGGCAGTCAGAGGGGAGGCCGGGGCAGCCTAGAACCATCTCAGGCTACTTCCTCCCAGCTGTACTCTTCTCTCTGCTCAAATGCTTCCGCTGCCTCCAAGATTTCCAGCCTAGCCCAGGAAGAGAACACCAGACCAGCTTCTTCCTCACATGGTAACCCAGCTTATGTGAGGGATGGTGTCAGAGAAATCCTGGCTCTGAAACTTTGGGGAGTTACTGAATCCTCTCTGGGTCTCATTTTTCTGTAAAACATGATAGCAACGTTAATAATAATACCTTCCTTGTAAAGGTATTATGAGGATTAAATGAAGTTCATGTAGGAAATCTCTGAAGCCGGCATCACATAGTAAGTGGTCTTCTGCTCGTCACCTTCCTTCTGAAGGTAGGTCACCTCTGCCTTCAGGTGGTCTCATCTCTTCAAGACATCTCTGCCATGAAGGAGTGAGAGCCGATGATCTCAGAGGGCACTTCCAGAGCATAAAAGTGTCTGATCTGACACGTGTGTGGATGAATCTCATTGGAAGGTTGCTGAGACACTTGGCAGGACTCTGGCGCTAACGTCCCTCTGAGGCGCACCACCCCCTTGGTCCCCATTGGCCTTTCCAACGGTTAGATCTTTCGGAGGCAAGAAGTGGGTGTTTTTATTGCTGTATCTGATGGCTGCAGACCTGTAAGGGCTCCTTCACAGAATCTCTGTGTGACTCTGCTGTGAGGCCAATGGTCCTTTCTGCAACCGAGGCAGCCCAGCCAGTGCCAATAAGGTCCTACTGTGAGAGCCTGCCCCACTCTGTGTCCCCGCTGAAGCTCCTTCCACACCCTCTCAGCTGGCCCCTCACGGTGTCTGGATCGACAGAGGTCCTTCTAGGGACTCAGAGACAGAGGGTGGGGATGATGCCCTTTCACCTGAGGGAAGGGGGACTCACTCACCACCCACGGCTTGTCACAGAAGTTGTAAATGGACTCCAGGGAGTTGATGCAGGGGAGGCCTGCATACTGCATGCCAATGATCAGGTGGCGGAAGTCCTCATTCTCTGCCATGCCGAACGCATGCTGCCGGATGAGCACAAAGTCTGGCCGGAAGGACCTGGAAAGAATGGAGAAGCAAGTCTGCCACCAACCAGCAGGTCCCATATCCTCTTCTCTCTCATCTCCAAAGCCAAAGACAGGGAAGGGGTTACCTGAGCCAAGACCCTCATTTTGTCAATACTGTTCTCTTATGGACTAGGAAATAAGGTATTATGTAGGCACTTCTCAAATGAGATTTGAACAGATTTCTGAAATTCTTTCCCTCTGCTGCAAAAGATTGAGGGTGGGAAGAGGAGAGGGTGACAGAGGAGGAAATGGTTGGATGCCATCACTGACTCAATGGACATGAGTTTGAGGAAACTCCGGGAAATGGTGAAGGACAGATGAGCCTGACATGCTGCAGTCCATGGGGTCACAAAGAGTTGGACATGACTTAGCGACTGAACAATTCCTCTGGGTTAAGCACTATCTTTTTCTAAGGTGCAGAAGTCCTTGGTGGTGGGGGTGAGCAGAGAAACACTTTTAGACCGCCACACCTTAAGTCAACAAGAATTTTCCTTGTCCTGTGGCTCTGGAGTTGGCACCCCGAGGGGGTCCCAGCAGACTCTGAAGACACCACACTTGGCTGACTTCACTGCCCTTCCACAAAGATCCCTGACCTCAGGGTCCTGCTCTGACTCCTCAAGCTGCTCGTTAAAGATGCTGTGCCCCCAGCAGCTCGCCAGGTGAGCCAGGGTCCAGGCTGGCTGAGAACAGATGCCAGACACACCAGTGTTATTCCTCCAAAGCAGATTTAGGGAGGGGCGCGAATGTTTCCACAGAGCTGAGGTTGAGCAACTGGCTACAGGAAGCTGAGAGTACAGTGTGTTCCCGGGTACGGAAGGCTCCCTGTGTTTCACCTCCAGACAGCAGAGCTCTCTACAGGATCAGGACCCCGACTTCATGCCCTGGCTCCTAAGGAACATCACCTTCCCAGAGAGTCAGTTCTGCGACAGCATCTGCCCTCAAGGCTCCAGGCCTCGGCCATGTCACACGTGCAGTGAAGGACCTGGTTATCTGCCTTGGGACCCACCCAATTCCCACCTACTGCTCCAGCATCACCTGGGCTCAGAGATCAGTCTTTTAAAGTAGAGGTGGGAGGACCCCTCCTCAGTCACTCAGGAGAGTGAGCATCAAGTCAGATGGTATGTGCTCTGACCTCCATGTGCCCAAGTTCTGGGAAACTGGCCCCGTCTACATGCCTAAGACCAAACCTTACATCCCAGTTACCGAAACTGAGCTCCAGGCTTGCAGTCAGCCTCGGGTTCCTACACTGGTGACGGGAAAGGCCTGCCTTGTCTTTGCAGATCCCTCCCAGCACCCCGATATGGGCACTCTTGTTGTCACCCATTTGTATCACGGATCCCCATGACACAGCAGCTGGGGGTGCCCATTTGCAGCTGGGGGAGCCCATCATTGTCTCTAGAAGGAGCTTCCTGAGTGCTTCCCCACCATGCGTGGGTAGCTCTTTTCTGTCACCCTCAGTCTCCAGGATGGATGAGCTCACACTCCCTGACATTTGGCTCCAGACCCCTGAGTTCTGCCTTCCCTGTCGTGGACCAGGTCCTGTTGGACGCTGGTGGCCTCAGGGTCAGGGCAGTGCAGGCTGAAAAAGGGAAAAGGGTGAAGTGAAGACTCTTCCTGGAGCAAGACCCCAGTGCCTGGAACCCTGAAGCCACGCTGAGTCCCGGGAAAGAATAACAATAACCATGCTCCCTCATCTGGAATCTTCATCACCTCCCACACAGAACTGTTGTGTTACAATTGGTGACGTCTACAGGTCACCTAGCACCCCACCTGCAGCGCGAGTGCTTTGTAATTGCGAATTTTCTTCCACTCACAATCAATGTCCCTTCCGACCCAGGCTTTCTATCAGACTTAGGAGTTCCCAGAAATCTGGAGTATAGAAGAACATGGGGAAGGGTGCTAAGAGAATTCATATGGTACACAGGGCTCTGCTGCCAACTCACTGAGTAAATGGAAGCAAATCCACGTAAAATGGGAGGCTGAACCAGAGCAGAAGTTTTTAAACTCCCCCCGGCCTTTTCTTTTAAGGCAATGGAATTGTGTTTTCCAGGGGAAATACGTTGAGAGATAAAAGTCCAGAGCTGCACTGGCTGAGGTGGGGCGGGAGACCTGCTACACCTCTGACGGGAATCACCCAGTGACTGCAAAGTGAGCTCTGAGTCCACGGAGCTTCCTTTACCATGGAACCAAGACATCGCTCAGGGCCAGAGCCAGCTTCTTCTGCCTCCTTCCACCACTGCCACACAGCACACGTCATCAAGGTCTGCACACTACACACGGCACTGCTCTCCACGGCAAGCCAGAGACGGTGGCGGTGACCCTGAGGACAGAGAGGGCCTTACCGGACCACCTTTGTGCCATTCCGGAGCACCTGCATATCCACGGCATAGGTACCATCCGCATGGGCCACCAGGTTGAGCTCTGAAAATTCCGCCTGGAAAATAATAGGAGGGGATTAAGAACGTGGATTTCACCTTATGTGTTTCTTACTATGAGAGAACATAACTAAATAAAATCAGCAGTAGGGGAGTAAGGGCCACAGTCCTGACTCTGAGAGGCACCCCCAAAAAGCAGCAGCAGCAGCAGCAGCATCCTTTCCACCAAACATGTATTTACAGTTTGCAAAGCTTTTTCCCAAACTGATCCCATCTACTCTCATAGCCACTCTATGAGGCAGGAGGGGCAGAAATAATTATCCTTATTTACCAAAGGAGCAGTTAAGTGACTTTTCTGGACAAACAAAGCTTACTGTTGGCCCAGACAGGAGCAAAGCTCAGGGCTTCTGACTCCCCACCCAGCATCTTTTGTGCTGCCTCTCTGCAGAGGAGGAATGCAAACTCAGGCAAACATGCCCTTTCTCAGTCTCAACATAAAAGCACTAGCTTTTCATTTAGGAAATCGGGTTTCGGTGCTGCTCTGGCCCAATGAGATGCATAAGATGTTCAGGCAAGTTACTTATTCTCTCTGGATGGACAGTTTCTCCCATCTATAAGATGGAAATGATTCTTATCAACCTTGCCTAACAAGTTATTTTAAGAACTGAATGCAGCAATGGATAGAAAGAGTAAATCTGTAAATCCCAGCACACTGTGTAGGGAATGATGAGTAGCTTCTATCGTTACATAGAAAATACACGCTCTGTGTAAACTGTGTAAACATCCCCTCCATACACACGCAAATGAACCTAATCTCTACTTATCATGAAGGAAAGGGTATGGGAAGATAAAGAAATGAGCCTTTCAGGACTTCACTGCATTAAAACCAGGAGGTGTTCTTTGCTAAGTTCTCTCGGAAGTGCAGCCTTGGGTACAGAGGAAGCCTCACTGGAGGCTGCACACCTGAGTGGCAGACATGGACCTACCGAGCAAGACCTTGCCACCACAGTATAGAGGTGTGGCCGTGTCCTCGGAAGACATTCCTCCACAGTGTTCCTCAGCCCGAGGACCCTGTACCCCCCAGAGGCCCTAAGAGCTACACTGCTTGCCTCCCTACAGACCCCAGAGCCGTGAAGAGAAGTCAGGAGAGTTGAAAGATGCAGCCTTCAAGACCGGGTCTCATAGAGAGAGAAGTCCTGGAAAGGGTAGGGGGAGGAGGTAGAGAGCCCCGAAGCTAGTGATGGACCCTGATCTTTTCACTTGGCAGCACCAGAGGGTTCACTCCAGAGGGTCAAGAGGGCCCCACGATGATGCGGATGCAATCCTAGGCTCCGGGGTGGTTACCTGCTCCACTCTGATGTCATAATCTCCAAGGACTTTTTTGCCCCGAAAGCACTTGGCCCTGGAAAAAAAGGAAAAACAAAAAACCACACACCAATTAGTTTTGTGCAGGCATTTGTCATTAGTAACTCACTCTCACAAAGATGAGGAGAACCACGGCACGCAGAATCCCAATGAGAGGCAAAGGACCTGGGTCAGTGTTCGTCCTTAGTCTGCTCCAGGATCACCAGGAGAGAGCCTCAGGCAGACCGTGGCCTTTCCTCCATAAAACAAACCAAAAGGCCTTTCACTCTCAGGCTTTGTGCTTTTATGAAAACAGCTGCTGTCATGTTTTGGCTACATAAGAAGTCTAGAAGTAGGAGTTCCCTGATGTGACTCCTGGTAAAGACTAGGTCAGTGTATACCTCCCTGTAGTTTCCTTGTCCTTCCCCACCCTGCGATGCACTCTGGTTCTCTAGTTGGTTTCCACCCTCGGAATTCTAGTTTCTGAAGAAACTAAAATTATTTTACCCCCTTCCTACCCATACTTCCAGAAAGGATTTGAGGCAATTGATAATTTAAAAAGCAAATATAACCCAACAAAACGAGGATGAAAGGACAGTCAATGAATGAAGGAGCGTTAATTACACCAGAAAAATAGTGGGGGACAGGGGGGCGGCGGCAGGAGGAGAGGGTTAGGAAAACCACTGTAATTGAACACAAAACCTCTCCTGTGTTTCTGAGCAGTCAAGGGAATGAGTCAAGCCTAGATAAACTGTACTTATTACCTTCCCATTTTGTCACAAGCCGGAGGAACCTCATGGTACAGCTGCTGGTAAGGGGGCTGTATGCTTGTATTTATAGCCGGTGCTACTTTGCCCTTCACCTACCCTTCCTCTCATGAGAGTTTCTTATCTGCCTTTTTAGGCTGCTTCTCCATCTGTCAAAAGGGCTTTTCCACACCGTACCTAGGTTGGCCTTGCTTTCCAGTGCTTGAAATTTCAAATCAGCATGTCTCACTGGAGATTTTCTAAAGTCCCTCTTCAAAACAAAGGGATAAACTAACACTTACTGGGAATCATATTCTAGGAATTATGTGTTAGGTGCTTTCAAGAACATCTCATTTAACTCTCATGACTACTTATGAGATGAGGAGAAGGGCATTCATTTTTGAGATGAGGAAACCAAGACTCAGAGGAAAAATTGGCATGTTCAAGGTCATACAGCAAGTGAGTGACAGAAGCCATAATCACAGCTTAGTCTGAGCCCAGAGTTGTCGGCTCTGCACAGCACTGTCTCCCTCTGCTCGTCTATTCTTGCCATCTCCATTCCGACCGTTACGAAAACTGACTTGACATGTGCTGCGTCACAAGTTTCTTGTCCCATTTTCCTTCTTCCACTGAGAAGGCGCTTGATGTTGTGAGCACTAGTTCCATTTCAAATACTTCCCGCCCTAGTTCCTGTGAACTGCCCGGGACAGGGCCAGGCTACTTCCTTTCCTCTCTGGTCCTGGAACAGGCTGTTCCAGGAAGTTGTCATTTGTCCTGTCCAAGTCCCTGGCTACCCTCAAATTGCTCCTCAGAGGCACTCAGCCATCCTAGAGCTGGATCACCGAAGTTCATCTCCCTACCTCTGCCCCAGTTCCTTACTGTGCTTCGTCAGCTTGCTTCCAGAGTCCCGTTCAACATTCACAGCTCAGCAAGCCCCTCAGGCAAAGGGCATGTAGCACATCCAGTCCCTTTCATGGTTCCATCTTATTTGTAGGTTTAAGTAATAGTCTACACACTGCACTGTCACTGCTCTGGGGATCCTGTGGACTCCGTAGGTCTTTGTCCACGACTCTGAACAGAAGGAACTGGAATTAAATGATCCCATGCGGTTCCTCGCTTGTGTTGGTGAGGTGTGTCTACCTTGCTACCAGCAATGCTTTCCTGATGCTTCCTCCCAGCTTTCTGTCTTTAAATACCTGCCACCCCAGTCTTAACAAGTGGTGGAAGAATGGTCTCAGAACTGTTCGTCTCAGTTGGTCATTTCAGTTTAATAGTAAAAGACTGGTTAATGATAACAATGCATTGTAAACCCTTCAGCAGGAAAGGAGAATAAATTTTGTGGACCATTTGTTTCATGTGTGGCAGTTTTAAGTTATTAGTTTTTAAAAAATCAGTACTTTTGAATGGAAACAACTTGAAAAACTGTCAGAGAATTTGAGATCCAATAAAAAAAAAGTTTAATGAGAAAAGAGGTGTCCTCCTGTGAGGTATGTCACAGAGGCATAAACAATAACCTCTCATTTGGTATGACGCCTTGCATTTTCAAAGCACATATCTTGCCTTTTATTTGTTCCTTACAACTCTGTGAAGTGGCCAGGATAGACTGTGCTGTCCATTTGACTAATGGGGAAAGAAAGCCAGAGCAGCTAAATAATATGCTCAAAATCACAGAGACGTTCATAGGAGTTAAGCCTAACACTAGGAGTGTATATCTAGGCACTTAGACACTGCCAAGCATTTTAATTTACTCATTTATTTTGTGGGTTTTGAACACTGATACTGAGGTATAATTATAGATTCTGGCTGTGTTTATCTGCCACTTCCTGCACCTGCCCGTTGACCAAGTTGGCTAATGACCCTGTTTTCATGCCTTCTCCCCACCCCCCACTTCTCCAATTATCTTAATGTCTTTTCCTGAAGGTAGTTTGCCCTGTTGGAAATCTTGGTTTGTGTTTCCTGGCTCCAGGTCACTGACCTCCCTTGGCTGTGCCACGTCCTATAGGACAGGAGCCAAGGTGGCAGGCAGTGGAGCACAGAGCCTTCTTGAGTATGAGCACATTCTCCCAGGTGTCTTCATGCAAAATTTTTTGTACTTTACAAACACGTGACAGAATTACTTCCCGATCCTAAGAGAGCACTGTTAGGAAGTAGTGTGCTAGGATCCAGAGGGGTTCTGGGTCACAGGGCCTAGAATCGCAATTCGGGTGGGAATCCTAGCTGTACACCTTTTTGGTTCTGTGACTTCTGGCAAGTGGCTCAAATGAGGAAAAAAAAAAAAAAAAAAGTATGTCAGATGTCTACACCCAAACTCTATTTTCAAAGGAACTGAAAAGTATAAGATTAAAAATACATATTCCCCCTCCCATTCCTCTTATCACACATACCCCTCATTATCTGTTGCAAGTATATTTTTCCCGTGTGGGGAAAATGTGTGCATATATCTGCCTTCATATATGCTTCGAACATACACATGCCATCATGCTATATACATTCTTCTTTCTTGCCCCTTAATTTTTTGATTGCACTTAAAAATGTATCAGTCCTTAGGGTAGCATATATATTTTAAAACATTAATTTTTCCAATCCATGAATGTGAGATATCTTTCATTTACTACCTGGTAATAACTTTGTATAGAGTGTAATTGAAAAAAATACTGAATTCATGTTGTACTCATGAAACTAATATTGTAAGTCAGCTCTACTTCAATTAAAAAAAAGACATATCTTAGTGATATGCTTTCAGCACATAAGACTTCTTTCTTTGTAACAGTTGCATGAAATTCCATTTCTAGTGTTTGGACTGTTTTTGCTATTACAAACAGAGCTACAGTGGCTTACAATTTAAAATATACTCATAAGATTATTTTTTCCAGCTTTACTAAGGAATAATTGACAAATAAAATTGTAATATTTTCAGTGTCCACCGTGATAACTTGATATATGTATACCTTGTAAAGTGGGATAACCACAATCAGGTTAACTATTACATCCATCACCTCACATTATTACGGTGTGTGTGTGTGTCTGTGTGTGTGCACCGAGAACACTTTAGATCTACTCTCTTTGCAACTTTCAAGTATGTGATCAGTATTGTTAACTGCAGTCACCCCATTGTACATTAGAAGGACAATTTATTGCAGAAGTGCTGGTGCGAGGAACAGACAGAATTTTTACTGATGGCAGCACACTGCCCCCCGCCCCCAAGGAAAACGTTATACCACTCTCCACAGTGTTTGAACATCTGGGAAAGCTACTTCACCTCCCTCAGCTACTCCCCTCAGTCCCTTGCTTAAGGTGGGCACAGAGAAGGGTCTCAGTGAGGACTTTCTGACTGCCAGTCTTGTCAAATCGATCCAAATTCACTCCCTTGTGCTCAATCTAAACAGAAACCAAGATGGACATCCTTGAAGCACAGACTAAAAATATCTATGGTGCCTGGGTTGTCAATTTCCCCCTATTGTCACATTTTCTTAACAAGCCTACCAGCTGAGGATCTATGTGAGTTTAAGGCCTGCAGCTTCCTTGAGGGACAAGGCAACGAACCATCCCCCCTCACTGTTAAATGAGTAGAGGCCTCTAGATTTAACTCTTCCTACTCAAGGCACAGAACCCTCTCAGGAATTCCCATTCACCTGCCAACTAGGGCTCATGAGGCTGAGGAGACCTCACCAGAGATGATTCCGCTAAGGCCACCTCAAAACTTGGCCCAACCTTGACAGGCCCAGCTTAAATACTCCCTCTTTGCGAATGGGATAATGGAGAAAGGTCTAGAAACAGGAGCTGAGTTCAGGCCTAGTTCTACCACTTCTCAGCTGTGTAACCTGGGCAAGTAACAGCCTCTCTGAGCCTCACATTTGTCATGTATAAAATAGGGCTAACAATGATTTTCATAATAATAGTAAACTGTGTGCTAACCACTATTCTAAGAAGCTCCAAATATTCTATGTATTCCATCTCATTTAATAATACCTGACTCACAGGCTGTTGTGAAGATTTAATGAAGCTAGATGAAAATAAATGACATGAAATTGTTTTGGAAACTCTGAAATATTATGCAAATATAAAGTTGTTGTTGTTCAGTTGCTCTGTCATGTCCGACTCTTTGAGACCCCATGGACTGCAGCAAGCCAGGCTTTCCTGTTCTTCACCATCTCCTGGAGTTTGCTCACATCCATTGAGTTGGTGATGCCATCCAACCATCTCATCCTCTATCATCCCCTTCTCCTCCTGTCCTCAATCTTTCCCAGCATCAGAGTCTTTTGCAATGAGTCGGCTCTTCACATCAGTCGGCCGAAGTATTGGAGCTTCAGCTTCAGCATCAGTCCTTCCAGTGAATATTCAAGGTTGATTTCCTTTAGGATTGACTACTTGCAAAACGCAACAAGCATTCACACACCAGGTATTATTATTGCTGTCTCACCACAGCCAACAGGATTCTTTCTCTTTTGAACTTTCGTCTCATTTATCGTCTACTCATGATATTTGGCTCATGGCCTCATCATCTGATATTACCTTTCAGACTCAGTTATCTAATAACCTGCGACATCACTCCCCAACCCCAGCCTCAGACCACTAGATTATAGAGCAATACTTCAAAGCAAGGAATATGCATACAAGCCTGGATTTTTCATCATCTTGGATTTTAAATATTATGTTCTTCTGTCGTATTATGAGCTCTGAGTTAAGACCTGTACAAATAGAATCGTCCTATCTATAGATTTCCAACTCTTTCCTTGGGCTGTGTCCTTATTCACGATCAGGGCTTGTTTCTTCACTGGAGATGTTAGGAGTGATGGTGCTGGCTGGAGAGATGTGGAAAGCTGGAAAAGGCCACCTCAGGACTGAGTGGACTGTGTCTCCGCAGGTCCAGCTGTTTTCTCCCTTCTTCTCACGTGTGCACGTCCCAGGGTGTCATGTTCTTGCCTCCCTCTTCTTCCCCACATGAAAATCTGTTCTCAGTTTCCATCCACACTAGAACTAAAGGATCTAAAAGCAGCCTGGAGTGTAAATCCCCCCAGGGTGCCTAAAGTTCTTACAGGGATCAAAACTTCAAGCTAGAACACGAGCGAGCGTACTAACTGAATACCTAGGGGCTTCCTGGGTGGCTCAGAGTCTGCCTGTCAGGTCTCTGGGTCAGGAAGATCCCCTGGAGAAGGAAATGGCAACCCGCTCCAGTATTCTTGCCTGGGAAACCCCACGGACAGAGGAGCCTGGTGCGCTATAGTCCATGGGGTCGCAAAAGAGCAGGACACGACTGAGTGACTGAAACAGTGTATCTAGTAGTGCCTAGCACTGATCCAGACATTTACCTCTAACAAGATGCTTAGTTTCTGGCTCTTATTGTCTCTAACTTGGGCCCTATTCTTTTGGCCAAGCATCTTAAGGCATCAAGAAGTTGGTAAATAAAGTAGGAATAGTAGAGGAGGCCATCTCCCACCCCACACTCCAAGTGTGAATCAGGCCTGCTCACAGAGTCTGTGAGCGCCTGCTGCCACCCCCTGGTAGCAAGTGTACTGCAGACACGCCTCGCTCCCAGCGCAGCCACCCACTGAGCCAACTCCAATGGCCCAGTGACAGCCCTTCAGGTGCTTATTTGCTGCCCTGACAAACCATGCCTGAAAATTCACCATTTCTTCTAAAAAGTGTGTGTCTACACACCCCTAGCTAGAGAGTTGGCTTTCTGCCATCTATAGAGAGAAAGGATGTGATCTGTGAGTAAATTCAGCAACAATGTACTGAACACCCAGTGGTAGGTACTGGAAATGTAAAAATGCATCAGTAGTCGCCAAGCAGAGAAAGCACAGTCTAGAAAGAGACCTATATTCCTATGGGTAATCGCTAAGGACCCCTACAACTGTTAAGATTAATAACTAATATTCACATCCCCACCTTTCAATCTTTTCGTTTAAGAATATTTAATGCACACAACTAAAACAACAGCAACGAAAGCTTCACATAGCTCAGGAAGAGGTACGGTGAAAAGTGAGTTTCCTCTATTTTCATGAAGCTTGCAGATTAGTGGAGAACAGAAGCGTGAATAAAAGATGATAATACGGGTTATGAGCCAGCTGTCACAGGGGTGCGGACGAGGCGCTGTGGGAACCCGAAAGAGGGAGTTCTCCTTGCCTGGAGGAGCCTGGGAAGGCTCCAGGATGCAGCGGAGCCTCAAAGAATGAGAAAGGATTTGCCACACAAGAAGGAGAGAGCACAGCGGTTGCCTGCTCACAGAGCTCTGCAGCGCCCAGCTGCCTGGGGGCAGGGCAGGCAGGCTGAGCAGCAAGAGCTGAGGCTCCTGAAAAAGTGAAGGCCAGCAAAGGACTTTAGACTTCAGACTGAGAAGTTAGGATGTAAAAGCTAGCCGCCAAAAGATCTTTAAAAAATTTTTTTATTATGGAAAATTCTATCCTCAGTAACTAACATTTGGCCAATTTTCTTCGTTTATCACCTTCACTGTTGTGGTTGGGACCACTGTTTGAGCGCTCTTTGTTTGTTTGTAATATTTTGCCTGTGCAGTGCAGCAGAGAGCAGAGTCAGTTCCCAGACCAGGGATCGAACCCACGCTCTCTGCAGTGGAAGTTTGGAGTCTTGACCACTGGACTACCAGGGAACTCTCTGCCTGAGTGTTTCAAGACAAATCCCAAATATTATGTTATTTTTCTCACAAAGTTTTAAGTAATATCTCTAACTGGTAATGGCTTAAAAACTCCCCCCACCCCGTGGCGAAATATATTTATAACAAAATTTGCCATCTTAACCATTTTCAAGTGTACAATTGAGTAATATTGAGTGCATTCAGGGTTGTGCAACCAAAATCACTATCTCTAAAACGTTTTTATCATCCAAAATAGGAACTCTGCTGCCGTTAAGCAACTGTCCATCCCTCACCCTTTCCCCACTCCCCAATCTCTGGTCATGCCTAATTTACTTTCTTTTTATAGATTTGCCTATCCTTGGGTAACAACTTTTTTTTAATAACAATCATTATTTAATAATTAGTAATAATTTAAAGCATCTGTGTGCTTTGTTGCTCAGTTGTATCTGTCTCTCTGAGACCCCATGGACTGTAGCCCACCTCTGTCCATGGGGATTCTCTAGGCAAGAATACTGGAGTGGATTGCCATTTCCTCCTCCAGGGGATCTTTCCAACCCAGGGATTGAACTCTGGTCTTCTTCACTGCAGGCAGATTCTTTATGGTCTGAGCCACCAGAGAAGCCCAAGAACACTTGAGTGAGTAGCCTATCCTTTATCCAGGGGATCTTCCCGACCAAGAAATCGAACCGGGGTCTCCGAGACAAGGTGACCTCTCAGATCTTACGCACATCTGATTGTGTCACCTCTCTGCTTACAATCTTTGGCAGTGTCTCGGGAGACAGTTGGGAAAACTTGAGTATTAAGTGTCTTTTCTGAGTCTATATTCAAGTTTTCCCAACTGTCTCCCGAGACACTGCCAAAGCTTTTAAGCAGAGGTGACACGATCAGATATGCCTACGATCTGAGAGGGCCACATTGTCTGGGACGCAGAAGAGATGGGAGAGAGCCAAGCAGGGCTCCAGATCATTTGGGAAGCAGCCGCAGTAATGAGATGTCAGGATGTGCTGTCTCCCTGGTACACAGCAAACCAGCAGCTACAGCGCAACACTCATCAGGTAAGTTAGGCCCAGAAACTTAGAGGCCAGCTGGGAAATGACACTGAGGCTAAAAAAATAGGATTTGATTACGTGACAGGAAGTGGTACAGGACAGACACCTCATACGGATGCTCTGGGACCAAGACATAAATGAGAAGTAAAATAGGCAAGGCTTAGTCGGTAAAGAAAGAAAAGAAAGTGAGGTCACTCAGCCGTGTCCGACTCTTTGAGACCCATGGATATGGCCCACCAGGTTCCTCCGTCCATGTGATTTTCCAGGCAAGACTACTAGAGTGAGTTGCCATTTCCTTTTCCAAGAGATCTTCTGGACCCAAGGATTGAACCCGGGTCTCCCGCATTGTAGGCAGATGCTTTATTGTCTGAGCCACCAGGCAAGTCACTTAGTTGGTAAAGGGGTTCTTAAATCCAATTTGGATTTGTAATCTAATTCATAAGTCATAAAACTCTTTTAGCACATGGAAAAATGTCCATCATGGATAATTGGTTTAGGAATAAGAAACAAATAGGAAAAAGTGAATAGTTTTCTGGATAGAGGCAATGTTCTGCAGCTGGTCCTTGGTATTATTATTAACTCAGTGATTCAGTAGTTAAATCAAAATCTCTGCAACTTCCTAGATGGAAAGCATGGTGTCTTAGTTAACAATCATATAAATGATCTCGAAAAGAATGCAATGCCAAGTTTGCAGATGGCATTCAGCTCTTCCAGGGATTAAAATGCCAAGTCGATTAGGGATAAAGTGAAAGAAGACGTGGACGTGGGCAGTAAAGTGGCAGAGGAGTTTTAATGTGACTAAGTGTAAGAAAACATATTCAGTGGAAAATGACTTTATCAGGGGATCATGAGTGTTCAACTACGATTCAAAAAAGAACCTGAAATAACAGAAAACTGTTTCCTTAAGACACTGGTCCTGTGAGACATAAGAGAAAAGCACAGAAAGACTGAGAGATTGAAAGGTGAAAAAAAATGTTGATCATCATTAGAAAGTTTATTGGAAACTCAGCATAAAGGGTTTCTTTCACACTGACTTCATCTGTACAAGTCACAGCACTTGCATACTTGTGATACGGCACATCAGGTTCACTTGTCTAAACACAATGACATGAGGGAAGTAGAAATGGCCCAGAGAAAAAGAAAACAAAATGAAAAGTCTCTGGTTTTAGGAAGGGCTGATAGAATGAGTCTTCTTCAGTCTGTAAAGGTAAAGGTCCAAAGGGGACAGAAGGGTCTAAAGGAGGGAAAGAGACCTTGAGAGATGACATACTATATGCATCATTTATCCCAGACAACCAAAGTACTCCCAATACTTCATGCCTTATAGGAACTCATTTCAATGTTATTGGTTTTGTAGGAAAATGAAGATCAGGTAAATGAAGTGACTTGCTTAAAAGCAGCAGTTAGTAGGAGGCAGAGCTAATAAAATTAAATTTCAGCACTTTGGATGATCAAATTTAGAAACTATATATTCCTTTATATGGGAACTATGCATGCTAAGTAGCTTCAGTCATGTCTAACTCTTTGCAACCTTATGGACTGTGGCCTGCCAGGCTCCTCTGTCCAAGGGATTCTTTAGGCAAGAATACTAGCATGGGTTGCCTTGCCCTCCTCCAGGGAATCGTTCCGACCTGGGGATTGAACCCGTGACTCTTAGATCTCCTACATTAGCAGGTGGGTTCTTTACCACTAGCGCCACCTGGGAAGCCCAAGATTTATTTATATTGGCTGTGCAGCACAGCATGCAGGATCTTAGTTCCCTGACCAGGGATCAAACCCGAGCCCCCTGGAGTGGAAACATGGAATCTTAACCACTAGACTGCCAGGGAAATCCACTGAACAGCCATGGGAACTGGGCTCCACTCATTTTTGTGGCCTCAATGCCTGTCCGATTCTTGGACACACGTAGATGCTCAGGAGATGTTTATGGAGTTATTGAAATGAAGATAGCTAGACGTTTGGAGGTTAATAGCAGAGAGAGAGCAACCATGCTCAGTCTGACAAGAGTCCTGGGCTTGTAGATCTCTGAGGACACCCACTGAGTTCTTCTCTAGGGTTTATAGAATTCCCTCGAGAGATGTGCAGGAGGGCTTTAACCAACTTAGATGGCAGATGAGATCCCTTCAGGAAAAAAAGCAAAGTTCTGAAAGTGACTAATTCATGAGTAAACACACCAGCTGTGACTTCAGTTGGGAACAGAAAATCACTTTCTCTGAGCAGATTTTCTGAAGATCTCTATTTTGGGGGATAATTAAATGATGCAGTATCACAAGATAACAAGATTATCAAACACCGGTGGGGGGGGTGGTAGGAAGAGAATCCTGTAACTCAGGACAACACGTGATGGGAAGATGAGACGCATTTGTCTGTAATTACAGTGGAGCTACAGAACAGAATGCTTTGGAGTCACAGGACATTCCTGACTGGCTTATAAAATTAAATAAGGCTGATTTGACATTAAAGGAGGTCGGTACTAAAGTATGCTCTGGCGAAAACTTCAAGCAAATATAATTTTGAAAGATGTGATTGTTTTTATACCAGAAAAACAGGGATCCTAGCCTTGACAAACACCCAAGTTTAACTCCAGTGTTGGGTCAAAAATTATACCCACGGTCACCACTATCATCAAAGCCATCCAATTCTAGATACATAGACAGGTCCTCCATGATCTGGCCCTGTTCTCCTATGCTAAACTAACCTCTTGCTGCTTCCCTCCTGCAAGATGGCCGCAGAGTCTGCGTGAGTTAGAAAAAGGCATTCCTTCCTCCAGCTGGACACCCCTGCTTCAGGATGCGCAGCTTAGCAGGTAGAACGCGGGGCTGCGTTTCACCCCTCCTCGTCTCCTTGGTCAGACGCCCTTGTCAGTCAACACCCTGCACAAACATAGGCAGGTGCCCTGTCCTGCTGTCATTCAGACACTGAACGCTACTAGTAGGTCAACCTGCCGTTCACATACTGTCTCCCAACTACCTGCTGTCAAACTACCACTTCTGTGTGTCGGTCCATTTAGAGATCACTCTTTTCTCATAGCACCCAGTTTATGGAAGCAAACTAAATGCCCACCGATGAACAAAAGGATAAAGAAAATGTGATACACACATATGATGATCCAGCCATTTTTTAAAAAAGGGAAATACTGCCATTTGCAGCAACGTGGATGAACCTGGAAGACACTTATGCTAAGTGAAATAAGGCATGCACAGAAAGATAAACACTGCATGATCTCACATGTGGAATCTAAAATAGTCAAACGGAGCAGCTGGTTGTCAGGCGCTGGGGGAGTCCGGGGAGTGAAGAGATGTCGATCAAAGAGGTCAGAGTTCCAGTCATGTAAGGTGAATGAGTTTTGGAGAGCTGATGAACAGCATGAGAGTGAACGATGCTGCGTTGTAAAACCTGAAATCTGCTAGGAGTTCCTGCCAAAGAAGACAGAGAAGAATGGGAAGAGGAAGAGGAAGGAAGAGGAGGAGAAAAAGTGGAAAGAGAAGAAGGTAATCTCAAAGGCTGTGTTTTTCTTCTTACATTTGCAGTATGGTGAGTCACACTGATTGATATTCAAATGTTACATGAAACTTGAGTTCTGGGAGGAACTGCACTGGGTCATGATGCATGATCCTTTTTGTGTACTATGAAATCCAATTTGCTAAAAGGCTGTGAAGAATGGTTGCAACTATGTTTATTGAGGATTTTGGTTTGTGGTTTTCTATTTTTTGTGGTGTCTTTTGGTGTCAGGGTAATAATTCTGGCTTCATGGAGGGAGCTGGGAAATAAGAATTTCTGTGGAACTTGTATCATTGCTACCATAAATGTTTGGGGGTGTTCATCTGTGGAGCATTTATAGAGTTTCTACTTTGGGTCCGGGGATAAATATTACTTTATCATACATTGTGCTTTTTAATACCTAACTGGATGAAAGTAGTTAATATATTACAAAGAATGAATGCATCTAGATTTTTAAGTGCACTGAGACAAATATTTTCTCACTGCTCTGATGCAAATTATTGTCAAGGTTATCCTTGACTTAAGAAAATTGGGTGGAGAGGCTTCCATGTTCTTTCTTGGTACAAATTTTATGAATTATTATACCATGTAGCCTAAAGCTTGTTTTGTTGTTGTTTTTCAGTTGCTAAGTCATATTCGACTCTGCAACCCCATGGACTGCAGCACGCCAGGCTTCCCTGTCCTTTACTGTCTCCTGGAGTTTGCTCAGACTCATGTTCATTGAGTCAGTGATGCCATCCAACCATCTCATCCTCTGCCACTCTCTTCTCCTTCTGTCTTCAATCTTTTCCAGCATCAGGTTCTTTTCCAATGAGTCAGTTCTTCACATCAGGTGGCCAAAGTATTGGAGTTTCAGCTTTAGCATCAGTCTTTCCAATGAATATTCAGGACTGATTTCCTTTAGGATGGACTGGTTGGATCTCCTTGCTGTCCAAGGGACTCTCAAGGGTCTTCCCCAACACCACAGTTCAAAAGCATCAATTCTCTGGGGCTCAGCCTTCTTTATGGTCCAACTCTCACATCTATACATGACTACTGGAAAAACCATAGCCTTGACTAGATGGACCTTTGTTGACAAAGTGATGTCTCTGCTTTTTAATATGCTGTCTAGGTTGGTCACAGCTTTCCTTCCAAGGAGCAAGCATCTTTTAATTTCATGGCTGCAGTTACCATTTGCAGTGATTTTGGAGCCCAAGAAAATAAAGTCTGTCACTGTTTACATTTTATCCCTGTCTATTTGCCATGAAGTAATGGGACTGGATGTCATGATCTTAGCTTTTGAATGTCGAGTTTTAAGCCAGCTTTTTCATTTTACTCTTTCACCTTCATCAAGAGGCTCTTTAGTTCCTCATCACAGATATTATCTTTATTTTAAAATCACCTTGACTATTTATTACTCATCTCCCCAACCAAAATGTAACTTTTCTTAGAGCAGAGATATTGCTGATGTGATAACTGCAGTGTCAATCATATGTCCAGCTCTATTATAATGCCTGGCACATGTTAGATGCCCAATAATATTTGTTGAAAGAATTAATGAATATGTTAAGTAACTAGCACAGCACCCATTCACACATTTTACATCCTTTTCTTCCCTTTTTTTTGGTAAAAATCCCTGGGTTAAACAATGTGCCTATGTGAGTCCTTTGAAATGAAAAGCATTTCAACAAAATGAATTCACTGAATGCTGATCAGGCATTTATAAATATAGACAGAAATATGGTTATTTATAGGGTAGTACAGGATTCGAGGACTTGATTTCCTTGTTCCAAGTGCTTGTGAGATCAAGTACAATAAAGACTATAAACACCTAAGCAATACAGAGGGCTTCCCTGGTGGCTAAAATGGTAAAGAATCCACCTGCCAATGTAGGACACACAGAAACACAGGTTCGATCCCTGAGTTGGGAAGATCCCCTGAAGAAGGAAATGGCAACCCACTCCAGTATTCTTGCCTGGGAAAACCCATGGACAGAGGAAACTGGTCGGCTATAGTCCACGGGGTCACAAAGAGTCAGACACAACTGAGTGACTAACACTTTCACTTTTACTTCAAGCATCACAGAAGCATAAAAAATTTTTAATTTTTATCACTTTGCTGATGCATTAATTCTGTTTGTGATATTACCTCACTGGTACACAGCTCATACAGAAGATTGAAGGAAATAAGAACACAGATTTCTCGTTATTCTGCTCTTACTAGCAAAGGAGACTTGACCCTCTTTTCCCAGTCCAAATGCAAACTGCCACAACTGGTATTATCAGCCTACTCACCACTGTGGCTGGGCAGAAACATCCTTGTGCCTCAAGGCAACAACACTTTGGATTTCCAAATTCAAACCCAGGTGGCACATTCCATTCTACAATTTTCCAACTGGCACCAATTCAGGGGGAGATACTGAATTTTGGCAGGCTGGGAGAAAAACTGTCACTGTCCTGGAAGACCCATGCCACAGGCTCCCAGGTGCACCAGAGTTTAGTAACATGGAACCAAATGTGTTTTGAATGGAGAAATGGACCTTAGATGCTACATTCTCATTTTTATAGGTGAAAAAATTGAGGCTTAAGGGAAAGGTGGGCTGAGGTCATGAGTGGGAACCCTGTGGGAACTCTGATCTCTTCTCAACAGAGCTCTTTTTGTTATACCAAGTTTTGCTCAGAGTGGATTTGGACAGAAGCTCATGCCTCAGTATAGAAGTATTAATACAAAGGTACTGTCCTGGCTCTCTCCTCTGCAGTGAATTTATCCAGCCTCTCAACCACCTCTAATAAGTCACTGAGGATACACGGCCCTCACATTCAACAAGCCCAGAGGATAGTTTTAAACACCAATAATTTTATCCTTAGTGTCTCCATACATTCCTTTGAAATAGAGTCTACCATTCAGTTTTTATAATGAAATATATTCTATAAACCTTTAAAAGTATTTTCATTATTTATTCATTTAACAAAGATTTATCAGCGTGGGTACCTACTATTTTTCCAGCAGTATGCAAAGCAGTGGGTGAAGGGTAGGAGAATGAAAGACTACAGACCTAGACTTTACCCAGCTTGGCCACAAAGAATTAAAACAGTGTTAACAGAAGTACAGGAGATTATTTATCCCAAAGTCCAAGTATCAGAATTATATCAACTACAGTAAAATTGATACCAGCTAAGCTCCAATACTTTGTCCACCTGATATGAAGAACTGACTCATTGGAAAAGACCTTGATGCTGGGAAAGACTGAAGGCATGAGAAAGGGACAAAAGAGGATGAAACGGTTGGATGGCATCACCAACTCGATGGACATGAGTTAGAACGAACTCCAGGAGTTGGTGATGGACAGGGAAGCCTAGTGTGCTGCACAGTTCATGGGATCACAAAGAGTCTGACATGACTGAATGACTGAACTGAAAGGAACTGAAGCACTAATTACTGACTAGTGACTTCACTCGCCTTATTCAATTAATCCTCATATCAGTGATATGACAGTTAGCATTATCTCCTAATCTTACAGATAAGATAACCAAGGCACAGAGAGTAATTAACTTGTTCAAGGACATACAACTACTAAATGGTTGGATTCAGGATTTGAGATTAGGCAAACTGACTCCAGAGCAGATCTTAATCATTGTTTCACACTACTTCTAAAATATGGAATTATTTTAAAAACCATAAAAAGAGAATTTAGATTTTTAAATGCTTTAAAGAGGATTTAGATTTTCATGCATGCTTTTCTAGTTTAGTTTCAAAATAAAAATTTGTAATAAAAGCAATTAAGAGTAACAATTTCTATTACTATTTTTAAATGGCTTCTTGGGAAGTATGATTTTTGTAATAAAAATATAGCCTAAAAAATGGAAAATGAATATAGGATAGTAGAGACAACCAACAACCAACATCTTTAGGTGGACTGCAAGGAGACCCAACCAGTCCATCCTAAAGAAGATCAGTCCTGGGTGTTCATTGGAAAGACTGATGCTGAAGCTGAAACTCCAATACTTTGGCCACCTCATGCCAAGAGCTGACTCATTGGAAAAGACCCTGATGCTGGGAAGGAATGGGGGCAGGAGGAGAAGGGGACGACAGAGGATGAGATGGCTGGATGGCATCACCGACTCGATGGGCATGGGTCTGGGTAGATTCCGGGAGTTGGTGACAGACAGGGAGGCCTGGTGCGCTGCGGTTCAAGGGGTCACAAAGAGTCGGACACGACTGAACAACTGAACTGAACTGAACTGAATAAGCTTCTCACTAATAGTCAACCATTATAAGTATTAATCCTCTTCTTTTTTCCCATAGTGGTATTCAAGAGAAAAATCTACAACTCATGAAACTAAACTTTCAGCTTTGCTTTTTAGTTAAGACATACATATGTTAAAGCTTTTTTATTTCTTTTATCACATCTTACAAGATGAAACATCTCTTTATAATTTCTTGTGCTCAGTGGGGACTTCATGACTGATGGACATAAGATTTTGTTTTGCAAGATGAAAGAGTTCTGGAAGTTGGTTGCATAACAACACAGACATGCTTAACATTACTAAACTGTACATTAAAAATGGTTAAGATGGTAAACTTTACATTACATGTACTTTACCACAATTAAAAATAAAAATTTCTTGTGCTCTTTTAGAATACTTAAACTTCAATTGCTAACTTAGGACAAATAAAGTCCCAGACATTCCAAGTATGTGATTTTGTTTGTGTTATAGTACAGAGAAAGAAGTGATACATTTTTATTACAGGGTGAATAACAGAAATTTTGTGTAGCTTAGGAATTCATCTGAATTACATTTTCTTCATATGTAATTGATAAAATTTAATCACATGGTTTCTCTCTTTTTTTAAATTGAAGTATAGTTGATTTACAATGTTATGTTAGTTTTGGGTGTACAACACAGTGATTCAATATTTTTATAGATTATATTCTATTTAAAGTTATACATATTAAAGTTTTATATCTTATTTATTTTACACCTACTAGTCTGTACCTCTCAATCCCCTTCCCTCCTCTTGCCCCTCCTTTAACCACACAGTTTCTAAAGGCATTTTTAGGCTCTGACAGTCTGGGAGTTGGTAGAATTTCAATATGTGACGTGGAAAGGACACTTCAAAAAGAAAAGTGACTTAAACAAAAGTATTGCAGCATGAAAGTGTAATTCCCAAAGCTCTGCTAAGTGGTGGCGTTGTGATGGTATAATCAGGATATACATACGGCAGAAGGGCTGTGAGGATAAGGTTGAAAGGTAGTTCCTTGCTTCCTGGTTTGCCAATAAACAGGAGAGGGCCCTCAGAAGACCTGTGAAGCTAACAATTTGGAACTTTGAGAATGATGAAACAGAAATCTAAGACACATACTCTGGAAGAGATATATCTACTTAAATGTTATTTCTCAGGTTCTTGATTTTGTATTGTACGTTGGAGATTTTTTTCCAAGATAAAGAAGAAATCCTGAGGCCAAAAGTAGTTTCCCTCTTCGTGTCAACAGTTCTGATATGTGTCTGTGTTCACCTGAATGACTTAAAGACTTAAAAGTCTGTCTCTCTATTATTTACGTGTAGGAAACATAAAACTAGGTCATCAAACCCCACCTCCCATCCCAATGCAAAAATCTACACTATAATGTTCATAACAAGGGGTCAACTGAAAAATTACTATTTTTCAAGTTTCTTTTGTTATGTTTTCCTTTTCAGGCAGCTGATGGGACAACATTTATTTGAGGACCTTAGATAAGTTGTGCTATTCTATATCTGCCTATAAGTTGCCCTTTTCCAGTTAACCTTATAATTATGACATGTTTTCATAAAATTATACAGAATTCATAAATTTAATACATAAAACCTTGGCTCATTTATTTTCATTGTTTGACTATATCACAATTTACTTATCTTTTTTCACAATGATGGACACAGGTTATTCTGATTGTTATTATAAATTATGCAGAGTTCATCTTTCTTTTATATGGGTTCCTTTGTGCAAGTCTTTTTCCTTTAATTGTGTGGCAATTACACATTTTATTTCTATCCTTGGTGTGGTTACCACCAACTTTTTTTTTTAAACATGCACATTTTATTTATCAAGTTTAAATTTAATCAGTAGCTTTACTGTCCTCCCAAGTTTCAATATATTTCAAGACTGATCACAGTTCTTTTCTCTTTACTCCCTTTACTCCCTGTCACGTATTATTGCCTGATATCTTAATTTCACCTTATTTTCATGGTCTCTAAATTAATCATTATTTTTGTTGTTATTCTGTACTGTCATTTTTTTCTGTTTTTGTTTTTTTAGATTTACTCACGTGTATACCTATTTCTTTGGGCTTCCCTGACAGCTCAGTTGGTAAAGAATCCACTTGCAGTGCAGGAGACCTGGGTTCAATCCCTGGGTTGGGGAAGGAAAAGACTACCCACTCCAGTATTCTGGCCTGGAGAATTCCATGGACTGCATAGTCCATGGGGCCACAAAGAGTCAAGACATGGCTGAGTGACTTTCATTTTCACTCTTTCACTTCACCTATTTCTCTAGTCTCTCTTGTTTTTTCATGTCATTACTTCCTTTTGTGTTCAATTTCCTCAATTTCCTGCTTCTTCTTTTGTTTAAATATTTATTTATTTGCTCCTTTACTTGTTTGGCTGTGCCAGGTCTTTGGTTGTGGCACTTGGGGTCTTTGATCTTCATTGATGGATGCAAGGCATGTGGGATCTAGTTCCCTGACCAGGGATCAAACCCAGACCCCCTGCATTAAAAGTATGGAGACTTAGCCACTGGATAAGCAGGGAAGTCCTCAATTTCCTGCTTCATGAAGAATATCCATTTTTATTAGTCTTTTTAGAAATTATCTCTGAGATGTAAATTTGCTTTATCTGTCTAAAATTGTCTCTATTTTACCCTCATTCTTGAAATAAAGGTCTAACCAGATGGAAAATTCTAGATTGGGTGGGATTTCTTTTTTCTCTCAGCTTTTCAGGGCATTATTCTTTTGTTTACTTTGCCACTGTTCTTGGCTCAACTGTGATTTCCTGTAGGATATCTCTTTTATCTGTGGATGTTCTTAATACCTACTTTCAATCTTCGCTACCATGCAGTTTCACCACAATATGTCTAGAAGTGGCTTTATTTCGATTTATCCTTTGGAACTCAATGTGCTTCCTAATCGAGGTCTTTCATCAGTTTTGGAAAAATTTCAACCATTGCCTCTGAGTATTGTCTCTTTTCCATTCTCTCTATTCTCTCTTTCTAGAACTATTATTAAACATGTATTACATCTTCTCATTCTATCTTCCATGTCTCTTAACTTTGCTTTCATATTTTTCTTTTCTTTTTCTCCTTGAGAGGCATTGTGGGTAATTTCTACCTTATCTTTCAGTTTACCAGTTTTTCTCTTTAGCAGTGTCTAATCTCCTGTTTAAACTCTATTTGTCATATCTACCTTATATTATTCATGGTGCGTGTGTATTAGTTGCTTAGTCATATCTAACTCTTTGTGACCTCATGGACTGTAGCCCGCCAGGCTCCTCTGTCCATGGGGTTCTCTAAACATGAATACTGGAGTGGGTTGCCATTTCCTTAGCCAGGGTATCTTCTCAACCCAGGGATCAAACTTGGATCTCTTGTACTGCAGGCAGATTCTTTACCATCTGAGTCACCTGGGAAACCCCATTATTCATGGTATCCATTTCTAAACTCATATTTTTAATTTTTTATTTGTTCTTAATTGTTTAAATACATAAATTTTACATATTAAAAAATCACCTTATAGTTTTAGATCTTCTATCATCTTCAGAGGGTCTTTTGTTTTATTCTGCTAGGTCCCTCAGGGCATATCACTGGCTGAGTATACTTTTTGTGTTAATTAATCAACTTTCAGGATCCATATCACACAGGTAGTAGAAATACAAACTCTGAACCCAACTTAAGACAGACCTATCATTTTGAATTGTGAGAGAGTCTTTTTTTCTTTTCAGAGACTAGGCTGAGAAAGACAACTTTCTTGTGTTTATGCATTAAGGAGATTTTTTTTCTAACCACCATGTTACTGAAAGTCCCGTCTCACTTGTGGGTTTCAGCTTTAGTGCTTGTCTTATGAAGACTTAAGTCTTCATTTTCTCTTCCTGTGCGGGTATTTAAATCCAAGTTCCAAGGTTACCAACACAGATATCTCAAGAGGCCCGATACAACATCATCTGACACACTCAGTTTATCTTCATTTTCAGCCCCTGGAGAGTCCCTTACTTTCCTGCAAGTTCAGCAATGTATTAGAATGTTGTTACTTTTTATTCAGAGCTGTTAGGAGTTTAGTGGTAGAAGATTTGGGGGTTTGAGTCCAAATTACTGCTGGAAACAGAATTAAGATCCTTCTGTTTTTCTGAGCTTCAGATAAGAAGTTGAAAAATAGACTTCTATTCATCAAACATGTACTAGTCACTTACCTGATCATGAAATTTTTATGTGTCAACTTGGCTAGGCTCTTGTGCCCTGCTGTTTGGTTAAACACTAGTTTAGGTGTTGCTATGAAAGTATTAGGTAGATGTGATTCAGATCCACAACCAGTTGACTTTAAGCAAAGGAGATTATACTTGATAATGTGTGTGGAACTCACCCAATCAGTTAAAAACCTTAAAAGCAAAATCTCAGGTTTCCCAGAGAAGGAATTCTGCCTCAAGAGTAACAGAAAAATATTGCCTGAGTTCCCAGCCTGCTGGCCTGCTCTACAGATTTCAAACTTAAGTTTGCAAAATCAACTTTTGCCCGAGTTCCTAGCCTGTAGCTTGCCCCACAGATTCTGCCTTGCCAGCCCCCACAACCACATGAACCGATTCCTTAAAATCAATCTACACATCTATATATCTCCTATTGGATCTGTTTCTCCACAGAAACCTAACTGATGATGTATTTATTGTGAATAAGGCCCTGTGATGGACAAAAAGATGAATAAGATTCAATCACTTTCCTTGCCCTCATAGAACATATAATCTAGTGACAGACAAATAGTTACCCCCCCCAAAAAATAAAGTGCATGCTAAATAACTTCAGTCATGTCCAATTCTGTGACCCTATGAACTGTAGCCCGCCAGGCTCCTTTGTCCATGGGATTCTCCAGGCAAGAATATTGGAGTGGGTTGACATGCCCTCCTCCAGGGGATCTTCCTAATCCAGGGATTGAACCTGTGTCTCCTGTGTCTCCTGCATGGGCAGGCAGATTCTTTACCACTAGGCTACCTGGGATAACTCAAACCATTCTAAAACTTAAATGTTTAAACTTTTAAACATTTAAAGTTTAAAGGTCATATTATAGTTTGTCATATTAAACTATCATATGATATGATAAACATCATATTAAACTATCATTTATCAACTATCATATTATAGTTTAAAAGTTATTTGTTCACCTATTCCATAAACATTTATTAAGCATCTGTTGTTAGTGGGATGCTGCTAGTTGCCAGAGATAGAAAACGTAAAGCACAGATATCTCCCTTGGAACATTGTCTAGTGTGGGAGTCAGGTACAGATAAATAAAGTATAGCATGTAGGTACAAAGACAGAGACAGGTAGATTCTATTGTGTGAGTAGCCGAACTCAGCATGGAGGGTTGGGGAAGTCACCCTGGAAGAGGTGATGCCTGAAAGCCTGTCCTAAATTTAAATGGGACTTTGGTTGTTTTTCAGTCACTCAGTCATGTCCGACTCTCTGTGACCCCATTGACTGCAGCATGCTAGGCTTCCCTGTCCTTCACCATTTCCTGGAGTCTGCTCAAACTCATGTCCACTGAGTTGGTGATACCAACCAACCATCTCATCCTCTGTCGTCCCCTTCTCCTCCTCTCTTCAATCTTTCCCAGCATCAGGGGACTCAGCTAGGCAAAAGTGAGATAGAAATTAAGGTAGGGATTCTAGGCAAATGGACAGCATTAGCAAAGGAATGGAAGTAGAAAATAACAGGTTGCAAAGTTCCTGCATATAAAATATGAGGCAGGAAATGGTGGGAGAAGGGGCTAAGAAGTAATACGATGGAAGGAGGGAGCGTAAGGTTGAAGGCTTCCTGGAGTGGTGTTTTAACTTGATGGAGAGATGAGTAATATTTTAATAGGTGAAGATGAGGAGGGAAGGAAGAAAAGATAGTACTCTGAGAGAAAACACAGGATGCATGAAGGGGATGCTAGGAAATAAGAATACAGAGGTAGATTATGGCCAAACTACAGAGAGCTCTGAGTGATTGATGACTCCCAGAGTAGAGGCTTAAATGTACTCCCTCAGGTAGTGGCTAGAGGCCTGTGACAAACAGAAGCTAATCAGGAAATTGCGGTTATAAACACCTACCACCTCCAAGGGCTTGGAAGGCCCTGAAAGACACACCTGGCCATGGCATTCCGCTCCCTCGGAAAGACCAGGAAACATCTGTGCCACCGTGACCTGCCTGAATCCGCTCTCTCCCCATCCTTCTTGGCACTGCAAAAACTGGGAACAGAACAAAGGCTAAGGCAAGCCCCAGCCTGGGTTCTAGAGAAAAACAATAACAAGAGGGGGGCCAACCTGATTTCTTAGCAGAGAAGAAGAGGTGGACCCTGTCAGGTCTCATCAAGGAGAACATAATAAAAGACTCATTGTTGCTGTTTTCTACCCTTGTGAAATGGGGCTCTCCACAGTAAACTGATTGAATGAACACTGACCTGGAAAGGAAACCTGGGTTCTAGTCCAGATTCTGTCACTAGCTTGCTGTGTGGATTAGGCAAGTTGTTTCACTTCTCTGGGTCTCTGCTCTCCCATTTACTGTGGCTACTAGAAAAGTTAAAATTTTACATAAGGCTCACATTTGCCATCTGCATTATATTTCTACTGGATAGTGTTGATTTAAACCTTTGCCATGCCCAACAAAGAAAGTGATAGTATATCTCTTTGACCAATGTCTTTAGGATAAAATATGGACCCCTAAACTTCCTCACACTCTACCAAAACACACTTTATTTGGTGCCAATGGGTTACTTAGAGTTCTTGCAATGGACAAAGTCTACGAGTGAGGCAGACAAATGAAGAAAGTCATTCTATTTTGTGCTTAAATAATGGAGTGCTGTTTCATAGAAGCATGTGAGACTTTCAGCAAGGTTTTCCATCTCTATGCCAGTTTCCTCTACTGTAAAATGAGATAAGATCACTTTCCACCTTGCTTTTTAATTTGCCTTTCCCAAAGCTTCTCATACAATATCTCACTCAACATTTACAACCACCTAGAGATTTAGACAGAGTAAAGATCATTCTCTCCACTTTATAGATGAGTAAACTAAGTCAAGAAAAGGTTCATTTGGTCATGCACAGAAAACTGAGCCTTTGAACTTGGGTCTTCCAACCGTAAAGTCACTGCTGTCTCCATCACTCTGTGCTACCTGTCACTACACAAAATTCACTTGTCTGATACCGAGTGCTCTTGCTCGCTATTTAGCTCCTCCTCTGTATGCTCCATCTCCTTAACCAGACTATGCTCTTTGAATGTACTACCCATGCCATGTTCATGTCTGAAGCCACAATACTATCTAAAGCCCATCATCAGTAGGAACTCAGAATTGAGAGTAAGTAAAGTGACTCAGAGGGTAAAGAATCCACCTGCAAAGCAAGAGACCTGGGTTTTATCCCTGGCTCAGGAAGATTCCCTGGAGAAGGAAACAGCAACTTCTTCCGGTATTCTTGCCTGGAGAATTCCATGAACAGGGGAGCCTGGCGGACTACAGTCCATGGGGTCACACAAAGAGTCAGACACAACTGAGCAACTAACACTTAAAATGTGGTACAGAGGGCCAAGATAGGAAGAGCTGGGTGGGAATCCCTGTTTCCCAACACACTGCAGGAAGGCTGAAGCTTGCCTCTAGAGGAGATGCTACAGATTGCTGGGCAGGAAGTTCAGTCCTTTTACAGAAGGGCAAAAGGCAGAAAACAGATAAGCAGGAGAGGATGTAGGTTTGACTAACTGCAACCTCAAGGCAGAGTTTTTAGCAGGTTATATAACAGATTCTGGCACCATCTGCTTCTATCATCCAGAGTGCTGCTGATTCCAGTCCCTGATGTTTTTCGGGGAGGGTGGGCTGGGAAATAGTTCTCTGTCTCCCAGGGCCTTTGTAAACAACGAATGATGAGATCTTATAGAGTCAGCACTGAATGGTACAAAATCCAGAGCAGCACATCTTTAGTAATTTCCAGCATTTCTTTGCAGATTTTGAGATAAGATTTAAACAAAACAGGATAGTCCTTTTCCTAACGATTGCACCTTGGTAAGATGTAATTTAGGGACTAAACCCACCTTTCATAACACTGAATCCAAAGCTGTCACTCAAAAAATATATGCTGAATGACTTAGTAGTCATTACTGAAAGAATGTGCTTTGCAGTTTTCCCTAGGAATAAAAACTGGGTCCAGTGATGCTATATTTGGAAGCTTGTGAGCAAGGAGATATCATGGCGCTGGTACATTTTCAGTGAGTCCTTTTACATATCTATGAAGGCAGGAAAGGGGCATGTGGTTGTCACTAACTGCACTGATTTCACGTAACCACCAGGAAATATATCCACTCTACAGAAAATTCTTGGGTGACACTGAAGCTTCAATGGGTCTTTTCCAATGAGTCAGATCTTCACATCAGGTGGCCAAAGTATTACAGCTCCAGCTTCAACATCAGTCCTTCCAATGAATATTCAGGACTCATTTCCTTTGGGATTGACTGGTTGGATCTCCTCGCAGTCCAAGGGACTCTCAAGAGTCTTCTCCAACACCACAGTTCAAAAGCATCAATTCTTCAGTGCTCTTTTCTTTACACTCCAACTCTCACATCTATACATGACTACTGGAAAGACCATAGCTTTGACTAGATGGACCTTTGTTGGCAAAGTAACATATCTGCTTTTCAATATGCTATCTAGGTTGGTCATAGCTTTTCTTCCAAGGAGCAAGCGTCTTTTAATTTCATGGCTACCATCACCATCTGCAGAGATTTTGGAGCCCGCAAAAATAATGTCTGTCACTGTTTCCACTGTTTCCCCAACTATTTGCCATGAAGCGATGGGACCGGATGCCATGATCTTAGTTTTCTGAATGTGGAGTTTTAAGCCAACTTTTTCACTCTCCTCTTTCACTTTCATCAAGAGGTTCTTTAGATCTTTGCTTTCTGCCATAAGGATGGTGTCATCTGCATATCTGAAGTTATCGATATTTTTCACAGCAATGTTGATTCCAGCTTGTGCTTCATCCAGCCCAGCATTTTGCATGATGTATTCTGCATATAAGTTAAATAAACAGAGTGACAATATACAGTCTCAACGTACTCCTTACTCTATTAGGAACCAGTCTGTTGTTCCATATCCAGTTCTAATTGTTGCTTCTTGACCTGCATACAGATTTCTCAGGAGGCATGTAAGGTGGTCTGATATTCCCATCTCTTGAAGAATTTTTCACAGACCATTGTGATCCACACAGTCAAATGCTTTGGTGTAGTCAATAAAGAAGAAGTAGATGTTTTTCTGGAACTCTCTTGCTTTTTGACAATCCAGCAGATGTTGGCAATTTAATCTCTGGTTCCTCTACCTTTTCTAAATCCAGCTTGAACATCTGGAAGTTCACAGTTCACGTACTGTTGAAGCCTGGCTTGGAGAATTTTGAGCATTACTTTGCTAGAGTGTGAGATGAGCACAATTGTGTGGTAGTTTTAACATTCTTTGGCATTGTCTTTCTTTGTGATTGGAATAAAAATTAACCTTTTCCAGTCCTGTGGCCACTGCTGAGGTTTCCAAATTTGCTGGCATATTGAGTGAAGCACTTTCATAGCATCACCTTTTAGGATTTGAAATAGCTCAACTGGAATTCCATCACCTCCACTAGCTTTGTTCATAGTGATGCTTCCTAAGGTCCACTTGATTTCACATTCCAGGATGTCTGGCTCTAGGTGAGTGATCACACCATTGTGGTTATCTTGGTCATGAAGATCTTTTTTGTACAGTTCTTCTGTGTATCTTCTGCTTCTGTTAGGTACATAGCATTTCTGTCCTTTATTGTGCTCATCTTTGCATGAAATGTTTCCTTGGTATCTCTAATTTTCTTGAAGAGATCTCTAGTCTTTCCCATTGTATTGATTCTTTGCACTGATCACTAGAAGGCTTTCTTATCTCTCCTCGCTATTCTTCAGAACTCTACATTCAGTTTGATATATCTTTCCTTTTCTCTTTTGCCTTTAGCTTCTCTTCTTTTCTCAGCTATTTGTAAAGCCTCCTCAGACAACAATTTCGCCTTTTTGCATTTCTTTTTCTTGGGGATGGTCTTGATCACTGCCTCCTATACAATGTCACAAACCTCTGTCCATAGTTCTTCAGGCACTCTATCAGATCTAATCCCTTGAATCTATTTGTCACTTTTACTGTATAATCGTAAGGGATTTGATTTAGGTCATACCTGGATGGTCTAGTGGTTTAACCTACTTTCTTCAATTTAAGTCTGAATTTTGCAATAAGGAGTTCATGATCTGAGCCACAGTCAGCTCCCAGTCTTGTTTTTGCTGACTGTAGAGAGCTTCCCCATCTTTGGCTGAAAAGAATATAACCAATCTGATTTCAGTATTGACCATCGGGTGATGTCCATGTGTAGAGTCTTCTCTTGTGTTGTTGGAAGATGGTGTTTGTTATGACCAGTGCGTTCTCTTGACAAAACTATTAGCCTTTGCCCTGCTTCATTCTGTACTCCAAGGCCAAATTTGCCTGCTACTCCAGGTGTTTCTTGACTTCCTACTTTTGCATTCCAGTCCCCTATAATGAAAAGGGTATCTTTTTTGGGTGTTAGTTCTAGAAGGTCTTGTAGGTCTTCATAGAACCGTTCAACTTCAGCTTCTTCAGTATTACTGGTTTGGGCATAGTTGGCTTACTGTGATATTGAATGGTTTGCCTTGAAAACGAACAGAGATCATTTTGTTGTTTTTGAGATTGCACCCAAGCACTGCATTTCTGACTGTTTTGTTGACTATGATGGCTACTCCATTTCTTCTAAGGGATTCTTGCCCACAGTAGTAGACATAATGGTCATTTGAGTTACATTTGCCCATTCCAGTCCATTTTAGTTCACTGACTCCTAAAATGTCAATGCTCATTCTTGCCATCTCCTGTTTGACCACTTCTAATTTACCTTGATTCATGGACCTAACATTCCAGGTTCCTATGCAATACTGTTCTTTACAGCATCAGACTTTACTTCCATCACCAGTCACATCCACAACTGGACATTGTTTTTGCTTTGGTTCCGCCTCTTCATTCTTTCTGGAGTTGTTTCTCCACTCTTCTCCAGTAGCATATTGGGCACCTACTGACCTGGGGAGTTCATCTTTCAGTGTCCTATCTTTTTGCCTTTTCATACTTTTCATGGGATTCTCAAGGCAAGAATACTGAAGTAGTTTGCCATTCCCTTCTCCAGTGGACCACGTTTTGTCAGAACTCTCTGCCATGACCCATCCGTCTTGGGTAGCCCTACATGGCATGCCTCATACTTTTATTGAGCTAGACAAGGCTAGAATAGCCTTTCCAATAAATGGTGCTGAGACACCTGGATATCCACATGTAAAAGAGTACAGTTGAACCCTTACCTCACATTGTATTCAAAACTAACTCAAAATGGATCATAGCCTTGGTGTAAGATATAAAGCTATAAAACTCTTAAAATTTTCTTTTAAGAGATACAGAGGGATAAATCTTCATGACCTTGGATTAGGCAATATATGTTTTAGATATGCACCAAAAGCATAAGTAACCAAAAAAAAAAAAAATTGACTTCATGAAGACCTTTTGTGCATCAAAGGACATCATCAAGAAAGTAAAAAGACAACCCACAGAATGAGAGAGAATATCTGCAAATCATATATCTGATAACGGCCTAGGGCCAGATTATAAAAAGAACTCTTGCAACACAAGAACGAAAATACAACCCATTTTTTAAGGGCAAAGGACTTGAATAGACATTTCTCCAAAGAAGACAAATAAAGGGCCAACAAGTATATGAGAAGATTTTTGACGTCATTAGCCATTAAGGCAATGAAAATCGAAACCACTATGAGATTCCTCTTCATATCCACCAGGATGGCTATAATAAAAAAAGACAGTAAGTGTTGGCAAGCTTGTAGAGACATGGAAACTCTCATATATTGCTGGTGGAAATGTAAAATGGTGTTGCCACTTTGGAAAACAATTTGACGGTTCCTCACAAATTTCACAGAGTTACCATATGACTCAGTAATTCCACTGCTTGGTACACACCCAAAAGAACTGCAAACAAGTATTTAAACAAATATTTTACATGAATGTCATAGCAGCCCTATTTCAATTGGAAAAAGATGGCAACAGCCCCAAAGTTCATCAACCAATGAATGAATAAATAAAATGTGCTATATCCAAACAATGGAATATTATTCAGCGATAAAAAATAATGAAGTACAGATACATACTACAATATGAATGAACCTTGAAAAAATGCTAAGCGAAACGAATTAGACACAAAAGACCACACTGGCGGATTTAATTTATATTGAATATCTGAAATAAGCAAATTAATAGAGAACAGCTTAATGGTTGTGAGGGTTAGGAAACGGGGAGATATAAAGCAAATGCTTAACAGTACAGGGTTTGCTTTTGGGGTGGTGAAGATGTCCTGAAGTTAGATAGTGGCAATGATGAACAACATGGTAAATGTCAAGATTCTCTGATTCTTCAACAGCAAACACTAGTTAATATCCCATAGACAAATGACTCAGTATAGTGAATCATGGCTAAAAAGTTCCAGACTTCTCTTTCTTAAGAAAAAAAAAAAAAAGCCCACTAACTAGGACTACTTGGTAGACTGGTAAAGTGGGCAATAAACTGACACCAAAAGTAAATTTAAAGTTTTTGAGTTAGAAGTCTCATTTAAGATGAAGATGAAGATCAGAAAAAAGAAGACCTACTAAAAAAGGAAGATGACTTTCTCTGAGGTATTCTATAGGGCTGCTTAGGAATTACCAGTTCTTTAAAAGTTCATTTAGAGTTGTCTATGGACGTGAAGGAGACCTGGATGGGATGATGAAGACAACAACGATGGCAGCTAACATCTATTTGGGCATCATAATGCGCCAAATGGTATGCTAAGCATATACACACCAAAACTTATTAGGTAAGTGTTATAATTATTGCTTCCCTGGTGGCTCAGTGGTAAAAGAATCTGCCTGCCAAAACAGGAGACACATGTTTGATCCCTGGGTTGGAAAGATCCTCTGGAGAAGGAAATGGCAACTCACTCTAGTATTCTTGCCTGGGAAAAGGAAAAACAGAAGTTTCATCAAGATAACTTGCCTTAGCTTGCTCAGCTAGTAAATGATAGGAGCCAGGATACAAATTCATATCTGACTCTTTCCCAAGGTTGAGTCTTTAATCTATACACTTTGTGACCTCTTACAGAACACTTAGATAGGCAGAATTGACCCCTCTTATCTCATATGTACCTCAAACCCTGGAGGTGAGTTGCCCGTATTGTTGGGTCTTATTCTCTTCCTTACAGAGAAAAAAGACAGTACCAGGAAAAAAGATCAAGACGTTTGGCCATGGGGAAGGAGGGATGGGAGAGATGAAAAGAGAACTAACTGACCATTGAGCAAATAGCAGGCACTTCATATATTTCCTTTTACATTAAAGCAAAAGTATATTTATTGATTTTCTGATACTATATAATTATCATAAAAATCTCAAGTAAAAAGGAGAGAATAAAAAACTTTCTCATCTCATTTCCCAAAGGCAAACTCTAACTGGTTTAATGAATATAAATCATAATGTAATACTATTGATATAATAAACACTTGTACTTTGATTTCTATAATCTTCATAATCCTGAAGATAGGTAGTATTATCTTCATTTTAGAGATCAGATAGAAGCCTAGGGAGATTAAATACCTTGTCCAAGGTGGATAGCTCAAAATCAGAATGCATGGTGACTTCAAAGTCCCAGTAACTTTTCAGTACTGTGCCTCTGGCAAGTGTGCCTTCTGCACAGGTTCCCTGCCTAACACTTCTCCAAGTTCCCAGACCCCTAGTCTTGTTCCTATCCTTCCTGCATCCTACTCCAATCCAATAAAATACCCCCCTTAACTTCTGATAATGGCACTTTCTAATAAGAGAAAACAAGAATGAAAAATCTTCAACATGTAAAGCTATTCAGGGATGGAATTACAGGCGACAAGCTGGAGCAACCTGCAAACCTCATTGGGTCTCCACGGCTTTTTTCAGTTGAACAGCTCAGTATTACAAATAGGTATTTGCGTTTTCTCCATATAATCTCTCTCCTGATACTTTGCATCAATTTCCTCTCTCTCTCTTTTAAGTAGATGGTCAGGAAAAGCTCTGGGAAAGTTGGTTTCTAAATGGATTATATCTTTAAAAAACAAACAAATACCTAAGCAAACAAACAACAACAACAACAACAAAAAACCCAAACACTAAAGTATGAAGAATGCAAGTTTCCACTGGTAACATGCAGTACTATAGTGCAGAAGTTAGAAATGAAGATGGCTGGAGTCTGATAACTTAATAACAGTTTACTCCTGAATGGAGAAGGGAAGATAAGAAGGTTTTACTTAAAACAAGGGCTCTGCACATAAAAAGAATGGAGCTAGAGTTGAAAAGAGCTATTTCATAACACTTTTTTTTAAGAATGGCAATTCTGTTTTTTTTAGAGGAATAACATTTAAAAAATATATTTATTTAGCTATTTGGCTGCTTCAGGTCCCAGCTGCAGCATGAGGGATCTTTGCTGCAGTGCTCAGGTTCAGGAGTTGTGGCACAAGTGCTTAGTTGTACTGCACCATGCGGGATCTTATTTCCCTGACCAGGGATTGAACCCACCTCCCCTGTATTGCAAGGCAAATTTGTTACCACTGGACCACCAAGAAAGTCCTTTGTGACATTCTTTAAAAAACAAACACTTCAGTATATTCTTTTAGTCAAAGCCCTCTTCCCAATCCTACCCCCAAACTGAAGCCCAGTCAATGTTAAAGATATGGTCATCTTTAGCAAAAAGGGGTTATGGCTCACAGTTGCTAGGCTCATCAGTTTGTGAAGAAATGCATCATAGTAAGAAGAGCCCAGAGATGAGAGACAAGACATTTGGGTTGTTTTCATCCCAGCTTTGCCATCAATTTTCTTGGATAAGTCTCTTCAATCCTCCAGAAACTCAGATTCTCCAGTTGTAATATGGTGCTGTGTGCTGTGCTTAGTCATTCCGTCGTGTCTGACTCTTTACGACCCCATGGACTGTAGCCCGCCAGGCTCCTCTGTCCATGGGATTCCACAGGCAAGAATACTGCTGTGGATTGCCATGCCTGCCTCCAGAGGATCTTCCCAAACCAAGGATCAAACCCAGATTTCCTGCATTGCAGGTGGATTCTTTACCAAATGACGTCTAAAGCTACTTCTAAAAAAGTGCTCTATAATGCTCCCTAGAGTTCGTCTTACAGTCTTAGATTATAAAAAATCAGCCTTTCCCAAGCTGTGTCCTATGAAATTTATTAGGTGTTAGGTGGCAGCTCTTCTGTAGTTAGATGATTTTAGGAAACGCTGGCTTAAGACCATCCTGCACTGAAACATCAGAGATGATGAAAAAGCCATATTTTTCCTCCTTACATGGTGTTCTCTGAAATACAGTGTTGTGTTCCAGAAGCCTCCACATGAGTCATCTCAAATGGGAACGACCTCCCTGGATGACGATTAGCAACTGACCTAAGCAGAAAATTACATTACCCAGTCTGATTACAGTGACATCATTATACAGATAAGCTCTCTGATGGAATAAGTCTCCACTAATCCATTTTTTAAACAGATAATCAATAAGGGCTGAGCTAATGTCATTAAAATGCAACAATAATACCCATCACTCAAAACTATAGATTAGAAAGCTACTCAAGCAGGAAGGAAAACATTTACATTTAGAGAGTCCGAGACTTTCAATTCCAAAGATAAATGTGTCTTGGAACCTATTGTTGGCAGCCATCTGGATGCTGGAAGGAAATGGTTAATCCCTCTGATACTTAACTCCAAGTATTTCTTTCTTTACTTGGAATACTTTTGCGGGGCATCTGAAATCAAAATGTTTACGGCACAGAGTTATGTGAACTATTATGTTTGAATAGTATATGCAATAGTAGAACTGAAAAGTGGAATGTAAAAGATTATACAAGCCAAATCGTCCCCACACTTACAACATATGCACACACCCCCTACCTATTTCTAGTTAGTGGCAGGGTCAAGATCTAAATCTAACTTTTATTTCCTATTCCAGTGCTCATCACTTTATCAGGAAAAAAATATAGAAGATATTTATGTGAAAGAGCAACTTGCAAAGTTTTGCTTTTAAAACAGTGATTAAAAATATATCAATATCTAGAAGACTCTATCTGTACTCTATCATTAAAACTACAAAAATATAAAAAACTGGATGACACATGATTTTAAGAAAATATACCATGCTACATAATAACCAGAAGTGTTCATAGCCCTGAATTATATAGTTTTTCATTCTTTCATTACTTCATCTAAATATTTGCTAAGATGCTTAAAATATTGGTTGCTCAGTTGTGTCCGATTCTTGCGACCCCAAGGACTCTACCTCACCAGGCTCTTCTGTTCATGGGATTTTCCAGGCAAGAATACTGGAGTGGGTTGCCATTTACTTCTCCAAGGGATCTTCCCCACCCAGGAATGGAACCCAGGTCTCCTGCATTGCAGGCAGATGCTTTGTCATCTGAGCCATATAGTTAGATCATACACTATGTCAGATACTAGGGATTTAAACATGAGTAAGATTATAAATCTCATACGCAACTTCTAATGTTAATTTTCAGTCACTGCTGATGTGAACATCAGTATTTACTAAACATTATTATGTGCAAGGCGTTAACTCATCCTCAAGACTCTTAGGACCTAACAAATGAGATAAAACACATACGAATGTGGTGGGCAGCCTTCTCTGATGGCCTCAGCTTCCCCAGGATCCTTGAATATGATGGACTTTATTTCCATGAATAGATCATCACATGGCACAACTGACTTTAATATAGGGAATTTATTCTGGTGGACCTAATCTAACCACACATACCCTTTAAAAGCACAGTTTTCTCCAGCTGGTGGCAGAAGAAGAAGTCAGAGATCTGAAACCCAAGATTTGATGTGCCATTGCTGGATTAAGATTGAGAAGGCCACATGTTAAGAAATGCAAGCAGACACTAGGAGCTGAGAGTGGCCTGTGGCTGACAGTTCGCAAGGAAACAAGGAGCTCTATGGCCTACAACCACAAGGAGCTGAATTCTGCCAACAAGAATGAGGAAACAAAGCAGATTTCTCCAGACAAAACCTCAGCCCAGCCAGACAATTCTATTTTGACCTTTTAATACCCTAAGCAGAGAACCGAGCTACCCTGTCAGACTACTGACCTACAGAACTGTGAACTAAGAAATGGATGTCACATAGCAATAGGAAATTGACACAACAAACCATTACCATAGGAACTGTGTGGGTGCAGAGCATCTGTGAAGGTGGCAAGGTAGGTCTGGAACAATAATACATAACTGTGTGTGCGTGTGTGTTAGCTATTCGATTGTATCTGACTCTTTTCAACCCAATGGACTGGAGCCCACCAGAAGCTCCTCTGTCCATGGAATTTTCCAGGCAAGAATGCTGGAGTGGGTTGCCATTTCCTTCTCCAGGGGGTCTTCCTGATCCAGGGATTGAATCCGGGTCTCCTGTGCTGCAGGCGGACTCTACCATCTGAGCCACCACATGCTGTAATAATAATATATAGTCTCTCTCCAAACCAGGCTAGAAAAGTTTCCTTGTACTGTAACACAGCCCATGTGTTCTCCAGAAATCTTGAGAGAAAACTCTCAGGTGTGGCTGTATGAATTCTATAGCTAAAGGTCTTGGAGAATATTATGGACTGTTTCACTAGAAGCTTCTGATGCTTTCCCTTTCTTTAGGAAGCACAAGATTTGCCCTAGAGCAAGCCTCTTTTCTGCCAAGTCAGGTTTCCTTTCCTTTCCTGGGCTCTCTGCAACAAAACCTCCTCCTAGAAAGCACAGATCTTCTTTCTCCCTCTCTCCCTTCTATTTTCTCTTTCAAACATGTGTTAGCTGACCAACACTGTGCATAGATAAAAGACTGTAGTGACTCAGAAGAGGTGGAGATTAGTTCTGGCTCCTTGGGGATGGGGTATATTGGAAAGGTCAAAAATTACTTTACTGGGCTTTTGCATAAGCAAAGAAGTCACAGTTCAGGAATCAAGAATGCTGAAGGCAGGGCCGTATACCCAGAATTCAAAAATCTCTATTCCTCTCATTCTAGTTACTGGATGCGAAGCCCTTGTCTAACACTGCAGCTGCTGCATGAGTTGGCATTCTCCTAATTTAAGCCTGATGAACAGAGGAAATCAGATTGCTCATACAATTCAATTATGTTGTCAAAGACACAAGCAGTCCCTCTCAATTCACAGCAGTGTCTGCAAATTTAAAATATAGATGAGTTTCACAGGGATGAGCAAGGCTTCAGAACCAGTGATTACATGTATTGTGCTCATTTAGTGCTAGAAATGCTCAAAATAAAGATTTAAAAGGAAAATCTTTAAAAGCCCATCTTATCTGTGTTACAAGGAGATCAAATCAGTCAGTCCTCAAGGAAACCAGCCCTGAATATTCATTGGAAGGACTTAAAGCTCCAATACTTTTGGCCACCTAATGATGGCTTATTAGAAAAGACCCTGATGCTGGAAAAGATTGAAAGCAGAAGGGGACAACAGAGGACAAGATGGTTGGATGGCATCACTGACTCAGTGGATATGAGTCTGAGCAAACTCCCAGAGTTGGTGATGGACAGGGAAGCCTGGAGTGCTGCAGTCCATGGGGTTGCAAAGAGTCGGACATGACTGAAGACTAAACGGCACTATTTGTATTACGCTTACCTGCATCACCAATCTCTTCCTTCTTTGTTTCAAGTTTTGCTTTGTTTTGAAAAAGTGTTTCATATGCGCTTTAAGAAGGACGTATAGTTGATTATGGAACAGCGTGGGGGGTAAGAGCATCAATCCTTCGACTCCCCAGTTCAGAGGAAAATCTTTAAATAATACTGTCAGCCTTCCAGACCAAATCCAAGGTTCCACATCTGAGGATTCAACCAACCAGAGCAGTACTTGTATGTGTGCGTGTGTGTGTAGTGAGTGTGTGTGCGCACACGTGCTCAGCCGCTGTCATGTCCAACTCTTTTGTGACCCCATGGACTGCAGCCCACCAGGCTCCTCTGTTCGTGGGGTTTTCCAGACAAGAATACTGGAGTGGGTTGCCACTTCCTCCTCCAGAGTATGTTCCCGACCCAGTGATCCAGCCTGCGTCTCCTGCGTTAGCAGGTGGGTTCTTTACTGCTGAGCCACCAGCAAAGCCTGTTACTTCAAATGTCCCCATTTAGATCCACATACTATTGCTGTCCGGGATTTTTACTGTCTTTTTAAAATTCCATAATTATACATCATTTAGACTTATAGAGGAAAGTTTATTCATTTACTTGCTCATCTCTCTTCCCTAGTACTCAGTGATGTTATCTTTTCATGTGCCTATTGGAGATATGTATATCTTCTTTGGAAAAATGTCTATTCATCTCTTCTGTCCATTTTTAAATTGGGTTTTTTTTTGTTGTTGAGTATGAATCTGTATATTTTGAGGTTTTAATCTCTTATCAGATATGTCATTTGCAAATACCTTCTCCAATCTGGTAGGTTGTGCTTGACTGATGGTTTTCTCTGCTGTGCAAAAGCTTTTCAGTTTGAGGTAATCCCATCTGTTTATTTTTGCTTTTGTTTCTCTAGCCTGAGGAGACTTACCTAGAATGATATAGCTAAGAGCAATGTCAAAGAGCATACTGCCTTTGGGAGGTTTATGGTTTCAGGTCTTTTCTTCAAGTCTTTGATCCGTTTTGAGTTAATTGTGTATGGTGTAAGACAGTGGTTTTCTTCCTTCCTTCCTTTCTAAATTAGGAATTGTTCCCTTCTCTTTAATTATTTGGACAGTTTGAGAAGGATAGGTATTAAATGTTCTTTGAATGTGTGGTAGAATTTACCTGGGAAGCAATCTAGTTCTGGACTTTAGTTTTTGGTGGGCTTTTTGATTACTGTTTCAATCTCTATACTAGTGAGTGGTCTTCAGATTTTCTATTTCTTTCTGATTAGGTCTTGGAAAGTTGTATGATTCCAAGAATTTGTCCATTTCTTGTAGATTTCCCAATCTGTGGGTGTATAGCTGTTAGTAATATTCTCTTATAATTCTATTTCTGTGATGTATATTGCTATTTCTTCTCTTTGACTTCTCATTTATCAGGGTCCTCTACTTCTTCTTAGTTAATCTTGCCAGTGGTTCGTCAATCTTGTTGATTTTTTCAGAGAACCAGCTTTTAGTTTCATTGAGCTTTTCTACTGTCTTTTATTCTCTTACTACATTTATTTCTGCTCTGATCTTTATTATTTTCTTCCTTCTACTAACTTTGGTCTTTGCTTGTTCTTTCCTTACTAGTTTCCTTAGGTGTAAGATTAGATTATTTATTTGAAATTTTTCTTGTTTCTTCAGGTAAACCTCTATTGCTATAAACTTTCCTCTTAGTACCACTTTTGCTATATCCCATAAATTTTGGTATGTCATATTTCATTTATCTTCAGATAATTTTTTTAATTTCTCCCTTGATTTCTTTGTTGAGTAAAGTTATTTAATAGCATGTTTCTCAGTCTCCACAGATTTGTGATTTTTCCAGTTTTCTTCTTGTGGTTGATTTCTAATTCATTCCACCACTCTGTTTTCTTTTTCCCAATTCATTTTTCACTCACTTTATTTTTCCTATTTTTTTTAATTCATGGAGGGATATGAATGAGGGAAGTTTAGAGACTTCCTTTATGTTTTTGAGGGCCTAGCAATGATTAAAAATGATATTTTAACTGTAGTTTATCAAGGACCTAGTAATATAAGGAAGAATCTTTAAAATCTGCTGTGCCACGCTGATATTACAGTAAAAAGTCTTCCACATCCCCCACCCCTGTCCCTTCTATCCTGGTCCTGTGCCTAAAGGCAACCAATGCTTTCAGCTTCTTTGCCTCTTTCCAGAGATATTCTACACTTACGTTGTTGTTTAGTTGCTAAGTCATGTCCAACTTTGCAAGACCCCATGGACTGCAGTGTACCAGGCTTCCCTGTCCTTCACTATCTCCCGGAGTTTACTTAAACTCATGTCCATTGAGTCAGTGATGCCATCCAACCATCTTATCCCTCTGTCACCCTCTTCTCCTCCTGCCCTCGATCTTTCCTAGCATCAGGGTCTTTTCCAATGAGTTGGCTCTTTGCATCAGGTGGCCAAAGTATTGGAGCTTCAGCTTCAGCGACAGTCCTTCTAATGAATATTCATGGTTGATTTTCTTTGGATTGACTGGTTTGATATTGCTGACCCAGGGATGGAACTAGGGTCTCCTGCACAGATTCTTTACCATATGAGTCACTAGGAAAGTTCATACTTTTGTAGGTAACTGAATTTATAATTTTTCTTCTTTTATGCAAATGGTAACAGACTGTATACACTTTGTACCTCATCTCTTTTTTTTAATTTAAAAAGATCTCAGAAATTGTTCCGTTATCAGTACAAAAAGAGCTTCTTCATCTTCTTTATGGCTTCATTTTAAACCAATTTAACAGGCCATCTAAAATCTCATCTGTCCCCTCAGTGCTCTTTACTCCTTCAGGACTCTGTCCTCAAGACACTTTTCATCTACTTATTGGTCATGTGTTTATGTTCTTTACAGAACCATCTAATCAATTCCTTTGACCATTTTTTTCATCAAGTTGTCTTTTCATTTTTGAATTTTACAAGTTCTTTTCATAGTCTATTGATTAGATGCTTATTAGATAAATAATTTGTAAATATTTTGTCCCATTTTGTGGTTTGTGTTTTCACTTTATTGATAGTGTCCTGTGAAACACATTCTTAACCTTGATAACATTTATCAGTTTTTTCTTTTATTGCTTGTTCTTTTGACACACTATCTAAAAACAGAAACAAAAAATCCCCATTGTCCAATCCAAGGTCACAAAGACCGACATCTATATTTTCTCCTAAGAATCATGTGTGTGTGCATGCACGCTCAGTCTCTCAGCGTGCACATGTGTATATGTGTATGTGTGTGTGTGCCCGCACGCTCAGTCTCTCAGTCATGTCCAACTCTTTGAAACCCCATGGACTGTAGCTCACCATGCTCCTCTGTCCATGGGATTTTTCCCGCAAGAATACTGGAGTAGGTTGCCATTTCCCTCTCCAGGGGATCTTCTCTAACTAGCAATTGAACCCATATCTCCTGCTTGGCAGACAGATTCTTTGCCACTGTGCCACCTGGGAAAATTATAACTATTGTCAGCAATTAATTCTCTCATTTTTGTTTACCTGAGAATATCTATTTTCCCCATATTTGAAAAATAATGTCTGAGTTCTTGACTGACAGATTTTTTTAGTTATTTTGAATGTGTCATCCCACTGCCTTCTGACCTTCATCATTTCTGATAAAAAATAAGCCGACAATCTTTTTAAAGATTCCTTATAAATGATATGAGACACTTCTCTTTTGCCACTTTCAGACTGTCTTTGGGTTTGGCTTTCAACAAAACTGAATTATGATGTGTCTAGGTATGGATCTCTTTTGAGTTTATCCTACACTTGGAATTTTTTGAGCTTCTTGAATATATAAAATCATGTATTTGATCAACTTTGAGAAGGTTTCTGGCTTTATTTCTCCAGATATTCTTTCCTTCTTCTGTCACCTTTAAGAACTCCTATTATGTTTATGTTGGTGTGCTTGTTGATGTGCCAGAAGACTCTGAGGTTCTGTTTTTCTTCTTTCTTATTTCAGTTCCCCACATTGTAGATAATTTCAGCTGACCAATCTTCAAGTTCTCTGATTTTACGCCTGCTTAAATATGCTATCAAACCTCTCTAGTGAATTCTGCATTTCTGTTATTGTACTGTAGAATTTCTTTATATGTGTACACATACGCACATACATGCACACACATTTTCTACCTTTTTATTATTCTCTACCTGGGGAGACATCATACTCATATTTTCCTTTAATTCTTTATATACCATTTGCTTTAGTTATTTAAGCATATTTAAAATAGCTAACTAAAGTGCTTGTGTATTAAATGTCCCACAATTGGAGTCTCCAGAGACAGTCTCTATTGAGTATCTTTTTTTCCCCTGCACGTATGGGCCATACTTTTCTGCTTATTTGCATACCTTGCAAGTTTTTCTGAAAAGCAGACATTTTAAATAATATAATGTGGCAACTCTGGGGATCAGGATCTCTCAGGCATTCAGGTTAGTTGTTGTTCCTGCTGCTGCTTTTTCCTCCATTTGTTTGTTTAGTGATTTTGATGAACAAGTGCCTGCACTCTTTTTAATGATTCACGAAGTTTTTTAAAAGTTTTTTCTAACTTTTTCTTTCATAGTGGAAAATAGCTGATTAACAATGTTTTGATAGTTTCAGGTGGACAGCAAAGGGACTCAGCCATACATATACACATATCCATTCTCCCCCAAACTCCCCTCCCATCCACGTTGCCACATACCATTGAGCTGCACAGTAGGACTTTGTTATCAATTTTAAATGTATCAGTGTGTACATATGTATCCCAAACTCCTTAACTATCCCTTCTCCCCATCCTTCCCCTCTGGCAACCATAAATTCATTCTCTAAGTCTGTGAGTCTGTTTCTGTTTTATAAATAAGTTCATTTGTATCATTTCTTTCTTGTACTCTGTTTTGTGTGGTCAGTGAAGTCACTGCTTGGTCAGCTCAGTGGTCTCCTAATGACTGGAAATTTCTTTAAATGCCTGGGACCAGTAAGTCTCCTAGTCTTTGCTGAGGGTCTGTGCATGTTGGGGAAGGACTCTGAAACTCAGCCATGCAGTTCACAACTCTGATTTAGCCTATAAATCCTCCTTATCCTAAGCCTCATGTTAGCCAGAGGTGAGAGACTGAGGTCTTAGCAGGTGCTTCTCATACAAGCACACAGTCCTGCATATGTGCATGGCCTTCTGTGCTGTGCTTAGTCGCTCAGTCGTGTCCAACTCTTGGCAACCCTGGTAGCCTGCCAGGCTCCTCTGTCCATGGGGATTCTCCAGGCAAGAATACTGGAGTGGGTTGCCATGCCCTCCTCTCAGGCATCTTCCCAACCCAGGGATCGAACCCAGGTCTCCACATTGCAGGCAGATTCTTTACCATCGAGCCATCAAGGAAACCCATGTGGCCTTCTGGATTCCAGAAATGTACCTTTCTGTACGATACAGTCTCACAAATGTATCATACAGAAATGTATAGAGCTTTTTAAAGTCCTATATGGTGCTCGCTTCGGCAGCACATATACTAAAATTGGAACGATACAGAGAAGATTAGCATGGCCCCTGTGCAAGGATGATACGCAAATTCGTGAAGCGTTCCATATTTTTTTCTTGACTTTCCCAGAGAAGCAAATAAAACAGTGTGAACAGCAAAAAATAAATAAATAAATAAAATCCTATATGGACTTCCCATTCCCTAATGTTTCCCTTTAAGTTTGTTTCACCTGAGGCAGTCATAATGATAAATAATTGCCACTGATTTCTTTCAATAAATACTCCCAGAGAAAAGGCTTTTCTTACTGGGCAATTTTCCAGTCAATCATGCCTTGCAAGTGAAGTGTTACAGGGAACCGTAAGACAAGTCAAATAATGAAAATCTACGGCAACATGGCTTCAGTGGAACTCCATCCTCATCCTACCCGTCCAGTGGCTGACAGTCTGCTGGGTTTAATGGTGACTGCAGGCTACTGGTTTTCAAGGCTACAGTGGAGCTGAGGCATGAGGACTTGAATAGGGCAAGTTACAGCAGCACAAGATTTTTTGTTCTTATTGAGATTAAGCCATTTTTAAAACGCTCTCTGCATTGCTGCAAGCCTTTAGTTCATATCCATAGCTCTGGCAATCTTTGCCAGCACTCTCATTGCTTTTATGGAGAGGATTGTCTAAGGTCTTTACTCCATCATTCTCACTGAGGCAACTCTTAATTTCCTTCCTAACTTAGGCAATTCTTAACTTGACCCACTCTTCACTTTCTTTATTCCTGTTTCCTCACACTCTCTATCTTCTGGTGCTTAATTTCTTTCCTCTTGAATCTGGAGTCACTGTGCACTTTTATGAGACATTTCCACATCATCTTCTGACGTATTCTTAAATCTGTGGTCATGTTCTATTTCTAGATACCCTCTTCCTATTATGGCAAACTGACTCATTCTTTAAGATCTAGGTCAAATATCAAAACTTCTGTTAGGTCCTCCTCACTCCACCTAGCAATGGACAAAATCAGTCATCCCCCCTCCTCTTTCTATAGCCCTTGTTGTATGCCACCTATTTATTATAGCTAATATTTAATGTATCCTGTTTCCTTTGTTGTTGTTGTTGGGTCAGTAAGTCATATCCGACTCCTTGTGAGCTCATGGACTGCAGCATGCCAGGCTCCTCTGTCCTCCACTATTTCCCAGTGTTTGTTTAAATTCATGTCCATTGAGTTGGTGATGCTATCTTAACCATCTCATCCTGTCTCCTTTACTAACTGCAAATCTTTCAGGAGAGATACTGTACCTTTTCATCTTTGTACACTTAGAATGTTATACAGAGAAGGTACTGAGAAAATGTTTTTTGAATTGATTCTCAGTAAAGAAGTTAACACTCTACTACTGGTGATAAAAACAAATCTCATCAAAGGCACTGAGTCTTCAGATGAAAGCAGAAGCTGATGGTCACAACTGAATTTTATCATACAAATCTAATAAAAAGGTCTTATAGTTAACAGAATAAACAGAAAAGTCATGTAATTTCTTTTTATTTAACTTTGAGAAAACATTTGGAATCAGATTAGTGAGAACGTCCTTCTGGTGCTCTGGACTGATTCTCTGGACACCTGGGTTCTCTTTCAACCCACCCTCTGACCTGCTGTAGGATTCTGAAGGAGCCAAAAAGAATCTGCCCTTTAATGTGGAAGTGATTAATTTCATTTTTAATCCATACATGCTCTATCAAATTTATATTTTTAAGAGTTCTCTCTCCCTGCTGTATGGGAAAAGCATTACAAGAAGGCAAAGAGGAAGCAGGAAGAGTAGATGGGAGGCTACTTCAAAAGTCTAAGTAAAAACTGATGGTGACCTGAACCAAAGTGAAATGAGATGATATGAGAAATTCTGGAGACAGAAAATATTTGATTTGGTGTCAGGCTAAAAGTGGAAAGTGAAGGGGCTTCCCTGCTAGTTCAGACAGTAAAGAATCTGCCTGCAATGTAGGAGATGCAAGTTTGATCCCTGGGTTGGAAGATCCTGGGAGAAGGAAATGGAAACCTGCTCCGGTATTCTTGCCTGGAGAATTCTGTGGACAGAGGAGCCTGGTGTGCTACAGTCCATGGGGTCGCAAAGAGTGGGACATGAATGAGTAACGTTTTCACTTTTTTTCTTTCACTTTTCTTAGATGTGAAGAATAAGGGGAAAGGAGTCAAAGCTCATCCAAAAGTTATAGCTTGAATGGCTAGTTTGAGGTATTAATATTATTTATTAAGATGGGGGAAAGTGTTCAGGAGAAGACGGGTTTCAAAGGAAAAATATTTAAGGGCTCTGTTTCTGGTCATGAATATAAAACATGTAAGTGGAGATGTCATGCAGATAATTGAAACTCAAAGGACAGATATTACCAGAGATAAAAATTTGGAAGTCAGACCTGCCATATGACCCAGCCATCCCACTGCTGGGCATACACACCAAGGAAACCAGAATTGAAAGAGACACGTGTACTACCCCAATGTTCATCGCCGCATTGTTTACAATAGCCAGGACATGGAAGCAACCTAGATGCCCATCAACTGAAGAATGGATAAGAAAGCTGTGGTACATATACACAATGGAATACTACTCAGCATTAAAAAAAAATTCATTTGAATCAGTTCTACTCAGGTGGACGGAACTGGAGCCTATTATCCAGAGTGAAGTAAGCCAGAAGGAAAAACAACAATACAGTATACTAACGCATATATATGGAATTTAGAAAGATGGTAACGAGAACCCTGCATGCGAGACAGAAAAAGGAACGCAGATGTATAGAACAGACTCGTGGACTCTGTGGAAGAGGGCAAGGGTGGGATGATATGGGAGAATGGCATTGAAACATGTTAATTATCATATGTGAAATCAATCGCCAGCCCAGGATTGATGCTCGGGGCTGATGCACGGAGATGTCCCAGGGGGAGGGAATCGGGAGGGAGGAGGGAGGGGGGTTCTGGAGGGGGAGCATAAGTAAACCTATGGCGGTTTCATGTCATTGTATGGCAAAACCAACACAATAAGTAAAGAAAATTTAAAAAAAAAATAAATTTGGAAGTCATAAGGTCAAGACAGTATAAAATCTACAGCATTGGTTTAGGTAACCTAAGAAAATAATTAACAGAGAGAAAAGAGATACGGGCTCAGTTTTGAGCCCTAAGGAATCCCAACATTCAGGGATCAGGTAGAGGAGGAATAACCAAAAAAGGTACTAAAAAAAACCAGCCACTGAGGTAGGAGAAAGAAACAGGGAATGGCAGCTGTGCTGAATGTTGCTGACAGAGCAGTTTCAAGGACAGAAATGCCCACTGTGTTTGTCCGGCTAGGAGTGCTAGTGCTTTTAAAAGCGTCTTTTCAGGTGTGACTGGCGGCGGTGCCGCGCGGTCCGCCTTTTCTCGCAGGTGATACCCGCTGAAGTACCTGCAGGCGGGGAGCCCCGGTGGCCTTGCGCTGAGAAGGACGGGCCGGGGGCCTGCGGAAGAGCGGCGGCCGGGCTGCGCCGCTCCGGGGCGGGCTGGCGGCTCTGCTCCTTCGCTCGCTGCTGTCTCTGGGAAGCGGGAGCCAGCCCTGAGGAGTCCTCGGCGGGCAGCGACCCCCTTCCCCGGCTCGCCTGCCCGCCCCGCCGGGGAGGGCGGAAGATGCCGGTAAAGAAGAGAAAATCTCCCGGGGTGGCATCGGCAGCGGCAGCGGCGGAAGACGGAGGCCTCAAAAAGTGTAAAATCTCCAGCTATTGCAGATCCCAACCCCCTGCTAGACTTATAAGTGGAGAGGAACATTTTTCAAGCAAGAAGTGCCTGGCTTGGTTTTATGAGTATGCAGGTCCTGATGAAGTTGTAGGGCCAGAAGGAATGGAAAAATTTTGTGAAGACGTTGGTGTTGAACCTGAAAATATTATTATGTTAGTTTTAGCGTGGAAATTGGAGGCTGAAAGCATGGGATTTTTTACCAAGGAAGAATGGTTAAAGGGGATGACTTCATTACAGTGTGACTGCACAGAAAAGTTAAAGAACAAATTTGACTTTCTGCGCTCACAGTTGAATGATATTTCTTCGTTTAAGAGTATTTACAGATATGCTTTTGATTTTGCAAGGGATAAAGATCAGAGAAGCCTTGATATTGATACTGCTAAGTCTATGTTAGCTCTTCTCCTTGGGAGGACATGGCCACTGTTTTCAGTATTTTACCAGTACCTAGAGCAATCAAAGTATCATGTTATGAACAAAGATAAGTGGTACAATGTGTTAAAATTCAGCAGAACAGTCCATGCTGATCTTAGTAACTATGATGAAGATGGTGCTTGGCCTGTTCTTCTTGATGAATTTGTTGAGTGGCATAAAGTTCATCAAGCATCATAGCAAGAAGTATTGTGAAGAAAATGCAAACCTTTTGATACTGACGTGTGTACAGGCTAATGAGATAAGGGGAAAAAAGAAACCTAAGGGGTGCATTTTCATTCATATGAAAGACTTCTCATAGTACTTTTTTTTTTCCTTTTTTTTTAAAGGAAGTTTTCTTGTTACACGTTTTGGGCATTGAGCCACACCTCTTCTGAGACTGAATATTGAAGTTTTTGTTTTGAGTTATGTTTATAACATTTATTTCAGAACAATAAAGATTCAGATTTGTGACAAAGGCCTTAAAGTGAAAAAAAAATAAAAATAAAAAAATAAAAGCATCTTTTCAGTGCGGTTGAAGGGGATGGTGCAGAGGTCAGGCTGTACAGAGCTGATGAGTAAATGGAAGGTGAGAAAGAGATGACTTATGTAAAGACAAATTTCTTGAAATTTTTTTCTCCCCTTGACTTCAGTGACACTATACTTCCCTGATTCTCCGACCTATCTGGCTGCCTTTTTTCGATCATCTTTGCTAAGTTACCCTCTACCTACCTTTAAATGTTGAAGTTCTTCAGAATTTAGGTCATCTGACGCTGTTCCCTCTCTTCCACCTAAGAGCTTCAGTTACCACATGCAGGCCAGTGACTCCCAGATTTTATACTGGATCTTCGTCTCAGATCTCCCCTCTGAGCTCTAGAATTGCATATTCAATTGCCTGTTCAAGGTCTCAAAATTAACCACCATATTCCCCTTCCACACCTGTTTTTCTTCTAGTGTGTCAAATTCTCTGCAGATTATATCATTATCTTCTCAGTAGTTCAAGACAGACACCTGGAAGTCATGTTTCATTTTCTTCTCTCCCTGTGGACCACAACAAATCCAATAGGAAGTCCTGTTCATTCTACTTTCACGTATGTCTCAGTTACAGACTGTCTATGGGTAGAACATCAAAAGACTCTTCGTCTACATTATCTTTCTCATTAAGGGCCATGAATACCCAGTAGAGCAGATTATTATCCCCATCCTGAAACTGAAGCTTAGAAAGGTTAGGAAACTTACTGTGATAGTAAATGGCAGAGAAAGAGGGATTCAAGACCAAATACTGTAACTTTACACTACCTCTGACCCTACTACTCAAACTTTTTGAGGCCAAGTCTCTTCAGGAGTAAAATGGACCTAATACTTCCCATCTTTAGGCTATTATTTCAAAATTTTAAATAAACTATGAATTATACATACCTAGTACTGGGTATCAGTTCAATAAATAGTAAGTTCCTTTACAGTCTTTTACTCCTTCTTCTGTACATTTTTTTTCTGGGGCAAATTCAGTAGTATTAGGATTACAGAGCTAAACAAAGATTGCTCCTTGCTCTCAAGAAGTAAATATTTTAAGGAGACAAAATGAACAAACAAACCAATGAGATAATAATATAAGACGGTAGATAATTAAGCATTACATTGCATAGCAGAGTCCTCTTATAATAAAATTTCAGAGAAAGGGGAAAGGGAAGTTGGGGGAAAGGGGATGGGAGTGGGCTTCTGGAAAGGTCTATTAGGACAGGAAGGATGTATAGTAAAGATATCAGCAAAGAGGGGCAGGACACTCAGAAAATAAAGTTACTGATGTGGAAATGAGAAAAACATGCTCAGGATCAATGATGAGAGCAAACTGATTTCAGCAAGAAGTACTTATTTTTCCCATCAAAGTATTTTACTACTAAGTTTCCTTGAAACAATTTAAGTTCCCAATGGAACAAAGGAAAACTTGAGCCCATTATTAAAATTAAATGTCCTGGAGGGCAAAGCCATCATTAAACTGTCTGCCCACCTTCCCAGGGAATAGGAACAAACCCCATATTCTGACCCACAGGATACAAAAATAACTCATATGCTGGGGTGTGCTCTGAGAATAACATTACGCTTTCAAAAGGGGCTAATGGCATCAATCACATTTTCCTAGCTTGCATCTCTCTTGACAGCAGCAACCAAGAGCATTCCTATGTCTAAAGTTTCCTTGGATTAAAAACCCACAGAGACCACTAATACTAATATACCCAGTACATCATAGGCCTGAATTAATAAGTTTTAATTATCCATGAGCCTGTTCAATAAACCAATTTGGCTTCTAGGACAATGAAATGGTGATATATAATTTGCTCCACCATTCAGCAAAGCTTCTGGACAATGGCATCATAGAATATTAGAGTTGGAAAGAAAGTTAAAGATTTCTTTGGTTTTACTTTACTAATGAAGACATAGGAGCCCAAAGGGGATAAGTGACAAGTTCAAAGTCAAAGGGACCCTGAAGGGGAGAAGGTCATCAGGATGGCAAACAGATCCTGGAGAAGGAAAGTCACATAGGGCCCCTGGTGAGAAAAGTAACGAAAATGAAGGGAAAGGAAAGATACAGAGCTACTCTCAGAGCACCAATGGTTCTTCGATACTGATCAAGAAACATAAAAGATTATTCTGAAGTCACCTCAAATTCTGGCTCAACAATCTCTCTCCCTAGTTCCCCATAAGTTGCTGCCTTGCATTTATTTGATGGTCAAGTCCTCTATTCCAATAATCAGCAAGCAGGGATGTCAAGTCATGGGCAAATTATAGAGGCTATACCATTGTTAAGTTTCCACTAAACCTTGAGATTTCATTATTTTGATAGAAGTAAATATATAGCAGAAATAATACCCATAATCCAGCATTAATTCAGTCAAAATTCAGGTCTTCTGATTTCTAATCCAGTACTATTCTTCAGTGTAATAAGAGATTGACACATGGAACAAAGAACCTACAAAATAACACATATTATGGGACTATAAACGTCCCCAGATTTGTAGAGCAGCAATGGATATATCTCCTCTTCCCAGCCCAGGAATTGAACTTGTATCTCCTGAACTGGCACGCGGATTCTTTACCACTGAACCACCAGGGAAGCCCATTCTTTCCTTGTAGGGCCTAGAATTATGTATATGCTAAGCAGAAGGTGCCTACGTGACCAGCCCAAAGGAAAACCTAGGGCGCTGAGTCTCCAGCCAGCTTTCTTGGAAGACAGCACTTCTACTTGTCACAACTGGTGCTGGAGGAGTTAAGTCTATCCTGTGTGATCCCACTAAGGAAGACTCCTGGAAGCTTACACGAAGTTTCCTCCACGCTTCATCTTGCGCATCTTTTCCTGTCACTGACATTGCTTTGTATCTTTTTGCTATGATAAATCTTAGCTGTGAGGATGATTGACTATATGCTGAGGCCTGAGAATCTTCCCTCCTAGCAAACCACCAAACCTGAGGGTGGTCTTAGGGACTCCTGACACACAGATGGAGCCCTTTTCTCCCTTCCTTAGTTTCTACCCCTTGGTCCTTCACTTAGAACAAATGCTAAAGTTAATGACAAACCAAGAAGCAAACAAAGAGCGAACAGCCATGAGCCGTAGGAAAGCTCACTAGAGGAAATAATACTTGCGTTGGGCCTTAAGTAGTGAGTAGCACATAAATAGGTGGAAAATAAATTACAAATCAATCCATGTAGATAACAAGCACTCTGACACAGGATAAAGCAGAGGACTGGTGGGAAAGGGGCATATTTGGAGGCAGAAGGATGGCTCAGGTGGCTATTGCGGAAAAAAGTCTGAGATTCTCACGCTCTTAATTTTTGAGCACTGTTACAAATCATCAATTCAATTGCAGAACCTTTCCTAACCCAGAAATGTACAAAACACATTCTTTGGGTCTATTACAAAGGATTGTGTGTGTGCTCAGTCAGGTCATGTCTGACTCTTTGCAACCCCATGGACTGCAGCCCACCAGACTCCTCTGTCCATGGAATTTTCCAGGCAAGAATACTGGAGAGGGTTGACATTTTTTTCTTCAGGCGATCTTCCTGACCCAGGGATCAAACCCGCGTCTTTTATGTCTCCTGCATTGGCAAAGAGATTGTTTACCACTCGTACCATCTGGGAAGCCTTATAAAGGACTGATCATTACCAAATTGTCTCCTCAAGTATTCTTTCTGTGATTTGCATTGGTAACTAAGGGGAAAAAAAGGTAAATTAAGGGAAGAAGCCAGAAGTTCAAATATCTAAAATGAACAATCTGATAATATGCACTAAAATATTGTTCAGTCACCCAGTTGTGTCTGATCCTTTGCGACCCCATGGACTGTAGCACGCCAGGCCTCCCTGTCCCTCACCATCTCCCGGAGTTTGCCCAAGTTAATGTTCATTGCATTAGTGATGCCATCCAGCCATCTCATCTTCTGACTCCCTCCTCTCCTTCTGCCCTCGATCTTTCCCAGCATCAGGGACTTTTCCAATGAGTCGTCTGTACACATCAGATAAGCAAAATACTGGAGCTTCAGCTTCAGCATCAGCCCTTCCAGTGAATATTTAGGGTTGATCTCCCTTAAGATTGACTGGTTTGATCTCCTTGCTGTCCAAGGGACTTTCAGGAGTCTTCTCCAGCACCACAGTCCAAAGGCATCAATTCTTCAGTGTCTGCCTTCCTTACAGTCCAGTTCTCACAACCGTACATGACCACTGGGAACACCATAGCCTTGACCATACATATCTTTGTCAGCAGAGTAATGTCTCTGCTTTTCAACACACTGTCTAGGTTTGTCATCGCTTTCCTGCCAAGAAGCAATTCCACTCATCTCCCATGCTAGTAAGGTCATACTTAAAATCATGCACTAAAATGAGGAATGCTAAAAAAGCAAATCATCTTTCAGCTATATTTTTATTGTAGAAATGCAAAATATCTGGAACAATAGCCTATTCCTTCAGAAACCAACAGAAGGTAACATTACTTATTCCATTTTCCTTTCAAGAAGTTCTTTTTGTGATTTGATATTATGGACATACTTACAGCACTGCATTAGAAAAGACAATTGTGTGTGCTTAAATAAAAGTCAGCTTTTCACTTGTTTATTCAATGAGTATTCATTGAGCATTTTTATGCCAAGTACTACTAAGCTAACAGCGCAGATTAACCTTTGACTAAACTTTTTGTTTATTGGCTAAAAATGCTCTAAAATTCAGATGTGATAAATCCTCTCATCAGTGAAAATACACTAACAGATGATGCTATTTACTTTCTTCACACTATTTAAAAATTTAATTATCTTTCTCCTCAAAACTATCCACCTTCAATATTCTTATAGTTGAACGTTTTTCTTCCACCACAATTAAGATGGTGGAAAACCCTAAAACATTTTAAGCTGATTTTGTTTTAAATCTGTAACCATGTTTGAAGGTTATTCCTACATGAATATTCCTGGGACTGAATATATTTTACACGCCCAAACACTGGATTTTGCCAAACATTTTCATGGCTCATGGGACAAGGAGACTATCTGAAATCAGCATCGAGAAAACTCAAGGGCTGTGGTATCACAAGCACTTATTACCTCACACAGGCATTACTTCATTAGCTTCCTATGAGCCTGCTTTTTCTCACCTTGGAAGGCACCACAGCATAATGAGAACAACATGAACTTCAGAGCATCAGACCTGAAGTATTTTAGTCCTGGCTCTATGACTACCTAGTTAGGTGACTTCAGCCTTAGTTATGACATCAGTGACTGTCTCTAGCTGAGAAGTTGAGGGGAGACCGGATGGATGCTAATGGGTGCAGAGTTTCTTTTAGGGGTGATGAGAATATTCTAAGATCGAATAGTGTTGGCTGCACAGCTCTGTGGAAATACTGGAAACCACTGAAATATATGATTTAAATGGGAAGTTTTTTTTAAAGGAAAAATAAAATATTGCTGAGAAAAAGGTAGGAAGGTTGGAATAAAAGTTGAGGAGATCTTCTGAAAGATATATTTTTTAAAAAACTCAAAGATGGAAAACAGAAGAAAATTAAGAAAATTAGCTAATTGGTTCAGAAGGTTCAACTTCCAAAGAACAGTAGCTCCAGAAAGAGAGATGAGAAAAATATGGGTCAGAAATGGACAAAGAAATAATTCAAGAGAATGAATTCAAGATCAAAGGACTTGTTTTCCCAACTGAAAGTGCTCCAGAGAGCCCAGTACAAAGAAAGAAAATACATTCTCATGAAGGTTCAACATTATAAATTTCAGAAGAGCGAGCCTTAAAGAGCCTTTAAAGAAGCCTTTAAAGAGAAAATACTTCAAGCCTTCAGGGAAGAGCGATGGGAACAGATCACATAGAAAAGACTAGGAATAAAGATGAGGAATCAAAGTGGCTTTGAACTTCTCAGGAACAATACTGGAATCTAGAAGATAATGCCTTCAACATTCTAAGGGGGAAAGACTTTGAATCTAGAACTCCAAAGCCAGGTAACTATCAATTAAGTACTAGGGTAGTATTTTCAGATGAAAAACAGAATTTAGGCTGCACCTGTGTGATTCCATATAAACCTTCCCGTGTACAACAGCAAAATCCCTGAAGTGAATCTATCTGGGAGGTTTTTGTGCTTCAAGCACTAGAGGCAAGCGTACAGATTATCAAGAAGAAAAATCTGGATTCCCTCAGTGCTCTAGGCTCAAGTTATGAGTGTGACTGTGAAATTTTATCACCCATCAGGGATTTCAGGCAAAGCCTATCATCTTCAAGCACTTAAGCCATACAAGTTCTGGAATGTTCGCTCTGGGAAAGGACTGCAAGAATCATCTTGTCCAACTCCTCAGTGTGAAGATGAAGAGTCTAAAGACCAGAGAGGTATAGTGATTTTTCAAAGTTTAAAAGAAAGTAAAAAAGAAAAAAAATTCTGTGTAAAATTATTTGGGACTAATAATGTTGGGATTATACTTTTAAAAACCCACTTTATTGTTTCAAAAATAAAAATCAATGGCAGAGCCAGAACCAGAACTGAGAACTCTAAGTTTAGCTCTCTTACACGTCCTCCTATCTGCCTTTCATCAACGATAAGACCTTTGTACCTTAGAGAGATAAAAGAGACTTGCTATCTCTTCCCAGAGAGCCTGACATTAGTGTCTACTGCAGAGGTTACAGTATCTCAGTTTTGATAAATGGGCCAAATGGAACATCAATGATATTGGCACAAGTGCAGCCACTTATGTGCCCTGCAGAAAGCCCCAGGGTATGTGCAAACAGTTCACAATGTCTGCAGCATAGAAAAGTCTACACTCTGCAGTATTCCGTGAAATAAATGGACCTCCTCACCTGTTAGTAAAAATGAGTGGGGTGTCAACTTGAAAATATAACCATGACTCCATACACAGGAACAGTGCCTGGAAAAATGTTTAATTTTAATTTTTTTTTAATGAATATCCCAACAGGTACTCTGCCTTATGCAAGACGCTCTGCGAGATACAAGAGACGAAGGACAGTTGCTGCTGTGAGAGACTTTCATGTAGTGGGATGAGACTGACATACATATTTATTTATTTTTATTTTTTTTATTTAATTTATCCATTTTTAATAGTTTATGTCATTTAGTCTTAACATTTAGTTTTCATTATAGTGTGCCAAAGAGCTGCATGTATTTTTAATGTTTATTTATGTGTTTGTTCATTTACTTGGCTGCAGGTCGGATCTTAGTTGCAGCACACAGGATCTTCACTGTAGTACGTGGACTCTCTAAATTGTGGTGGGCAGGCTTAGTTGCCCTGCAGCGTGTGAGATCTTAGTGCCTCAACCAGGGATGAAACCCATGTCCCCTGCACTGGAAGGCAGATTCTTTACCACTGCACCACCAGGGAAGTCCCACAAATTTCATATCACAGAATGTCCTTAGAAATTGTATAAGGTAGTATTCTTTCATATTGCAAGTGGCAAAATGGAAGCTAGGAAATGCAAATAACTAGTTAATGGCCCAAATCATGGAGAATCCAAGTCTACTGACTTGCTAATTACGGTTCTCACCATACCAGCTATAATAACCACACACCCACAAGTAATTTTAATGTTTAAACCCTTTTACAAAGGATTTTCTTGTGCTTCCTAACATACAGAGAAGAATGCAAAATAAATTATTGATTGTGTTAAAGCAAGGAAAATCTCTGGGTTTTGAAGATTCCTCTAGAGAAGGGAATGGCTCCCCACTCTAGGATTCTTACCTGGAGAATTCCATGGACAGAGGAGTCTGACAGGCTACAATTCACAGGTTTACAAAGAGTCAGACATGACGGAGTGACTGAACACAGGCGCATACAATCTAGCTACATCTCACGTGCATGCTAAGTCACTCAGTCGTGTCCTACTCTTCGAGATGTTATGGACTATAGTCTGCCAGCCTCCTATGTCCATGGGATTTTCCAGGCAAGAATACTGGAGTGGGTTGCCATGCCCTTCTCCAGGGGATCTTCCCAACCCATGGATTGGATCCGCATCTCCTGTGTCTCCTGTATTGGCAAGCAGATTCTTTACCACTAGCGCCACCTACGAAGCCCAACTACATCTCACAATCAGAACTAAAATGAACTTCCTCCCACAGATTCTCACAAAAAAAGAAACATGTCATACATGATATGCTATGTCCCCAGTAATTAGACTATATGTAAGTACTTAAGGGCCAAAGTAGTGACATCAACTGTAGTTAGAGCAGTTCAGTAGAGACATAATACAGACTAGAGAGAAACAGAGGTTTCATAGAAGACATGATCTTGGAGGATGGAAAGAATTTCACAAGGGAAGATCAGACAGTCAAAACAATAAAGGAACAACATTCCCTCTTTATCACTGAACACAACTTGAAGTATATTTTGACATGGTTCTGTTCTTTTCCTTTCCCTCGCTACAATTGGCATCTGTCCTTTCTCCCTTAGAGAGACGAATTTCACAAAACTGGTGAAGAGATTCTGGAAACAGAATATAGTGCTTTACCTTCCAAAAGTCACTACCACATCACCCTGTGATATCAGGGCTCCAGCATATTTATTTCCATATCCAACATGCTATAAACATTTTGATATAAGTATACAAGTGTTGTTGTGGGGAGAGAGGGAAATGTTCGGGCTGAAAAACTCAGTAGTTATGCCAATAAGATATCCAGTTTGCATAAGAATCAGCTGGATTTTCTACAGATGGTCCCAGGAGTTTTGGTGAACATCCTCAACCCCTCCTTTGCAGTGTGATTAGGTTTTTCTCTTCCTCTAAATCTTTATCTTTTTTCAAAAACAACTGACTCCAACTATTCCTGTTTTCATAAGTGAGATTTCGTTTTCACTTCTGGTGTTGAAACAGCTGCTTTCCTTTTTTAAAACCAACTCTATTTTTTAGGACAATTTTAGATTGAGAGGTCTCAAAATCCCCAAGCCTAGCTTTGTTTATTGACATCTTACATTCGTATGATACACTTATCAAAATTAATAAACCATTTTATTCATTATTATTTACTAACGTACAAACATTATTCAGATTTCTTTAGTTTTTTTTCCTTAGTTTATTGAGATACGATTCACATAAGATAAAATTCACCATTTTAAGGTGCACGATTTAGAGAGTTTTAGTGTATTCAGAGGCTGTACAAATGTCACCAACTATCTAATTCTAGACAGTTGGCTGTAATCCAGTTATTATGTCAGAGTCCTGTTAATGGGGTGGTAAGACAAGGGGGAAGGAGGAGTTCTATAGTCTTACGAGTATATCTCAATCTTTTGGTGGGCTTCTGTCCCTGGACTATGACCTTCACCGGTGTTTATCAACTTCTTTCTTCTCTCCTCACTCAGGTGAGACAATAAGACATGAGGGGCTGGAGTCAGAGAAACGTCCTTTCCCCAGATGGAACAGGGCTCTGGTCAAGTCTTTTCCCCTGGAAAAGCAGACCTTTGTTACAGAGAAGGCTCCAGGTACATTTCATAATGTTTACTCTCCTCTTCTTGCCAGAATCAAGATGAGGTCTTTCTTGGCTCTTCACAGTGAGAACCTGATAAGGTTCTTGGGTGTAAAACCTATGAAAATGTGGGACATCTCTAAGATTGTGGCCCCAGGAGTTTCTCATTCTGCAGCTAGCCTGCACTCAGCCTGCAGCAATTCACCAAAATTACCATCTAGGTGTTCCATCAGTTCATGACTGCGGAAGCTTTTGCCCCAAGTAAGCAGATCTCAACTGTTTTTCTGGATAAGTCTCTCCACACTTTGGGGAAGCAATCTCAGCTCTCTGATAAGAAAACTTACTTCTTACTGACTTCCTACTGTCCAAGAAAAGTTACCAATTTTCATTTTGCTCAGTTGTTTCTTGTGTAAAAGTAGGTGTGGTGACTTCTAAGCTCTCTGTATGTGGGAACTGACGGCTGCTGCTTGCATTTTCATCCACAAGGTTTAATCAGTTGCCCTCTTAAGGAACCACCTGGCAACATAATACTTGAGATGCATGTAACCAGAGAGAGAGATTTAAATACGCCTTCTCATCCAAACTGATGGTGACTTAGGGCTCAAGTGCTACCATTGGAGAATTGTTTTATGAGATGAGAAAGTAGTTGGAACCAGCATGAAACCGAAAGGAGAAGGGACTCTCAGGGTGTGGGGTGGGGTGGGAGATAATAAAGGTAAGTGCTCCAACTGGAAGCCATTCTCAGCACCTTATGACACTCCAACAGAATCTTTTAACTAGGTCAGAGAAAGTGAAATGATCAAATAGATCTCCAGCGCCCATGTTCCTTTCTGGGCTCTTCTCTGCCCAGGCCTCTCTCCCTGTTTCAGCACTGCCTTCGTATTCCCCTCCCCAATACTTTTATCTTGACTCTTTCACTGGGTCCACTTTGACAGGCTAGAGCTTAATCATTATCAGAAGAACTGATCCTAGAATAAGTAGAAATAATAGAGGCAAATTGTCCTTCACTGCAAGGAATAGTTTGCTTCAGGAAAGAGCTTCCTGCCTCTGACATATTTAAACAGAAAGGGAACAACTGCTTGTCAGGAAAAGAAGTAAATTACTGTTATCTTAAGCCACACAGACATACAAAGGTTAATAATGACTGCAATAACTGACACTCATTCTGGAAAAAGAAATTCTGAGTCTTGATTCCTTTTTTAGTCTATATATACACAGAGCCTAATGGCATTTTAATTTAATGTCTTTGATAACGCAGCTGGGAATCATTCAGAAATCATACATTATCATTAAAGAGATCATTAATTTGTCAGAAAGAAAATGTATTTATGCTCTCAATATCCCCCACTTACATCACAAATCTACCAAGTCAACCTGCAGATGGTCTACTGATATCTACATGTCATTAAAGACATTATAGGTAAGAAATACGGAAATTGAAAAAAGGATGAAAATCAAATTCTAAACGCGTGTACTTATTTAGAAATGCAGAGATCTTGATTCAGAAGGGTTGGAAAGGGACCTATGGAGTATGCTTTTACAATCATAAGCATCCTGGGGCTTTTGATGCAGGCAGTCAGAGTATCACACTTTGAGAAACCATGCTCTAAAATGATTAAAACCGTCAATATATTTCAGATACATTTATATAATTATTTTTAGTTTTAACATTCTTTTAAAATTAAAACCAGCTCAATTTATATGCTTGTTTTAAGCATTTCACAAAATCTCCCCTGACTGTCTTACAGTAACAATAAAGGCATGATAAGGGAATAGAAAGGGCATCTCTGGTGGCTCAGTGGGAAAGAATCTGCCTGCCAGTGCAAGGTATGCAGGTTTGAGCCCTCTCTTGGGAAAACCCGCTGGAGGAGCAAACAGCAACCCACTCCAGGATTCCTGCCTGGGAAATTGCATTGACAGAGGAGCCTGGCAAGCTACATTCCATGGGGTCACAAAGAGTTGGACATGACTGGGCAACTAAACAACAATGGCAAAAGTAGGACAACAGAGAAGAGAAGAGATCAGTTTCCTGTAAACTAAGAATACAAATAAAGTTATCAACAGATAAAATGCTAATATAAATAAATCTAGGTCAAAATTAAATACAAAATAAACTTTAGAAAATCAAGTTGGAGTCAGAAAAATAACAGCTTTAATTTTTGTCAATCTTCTGCCAAGTCTAATCCAAGTTTATTAGTGTTGAGGGTTAAAATCAACACAAAATATTAAAAGCCATATCTCTCCCGATACATATATTTCTATATGTATACAACTGTTCTGGTACTGTTCAGCTACTAGACTATATTTGTAACTCATTCCTATCTTTTTTCCATGTTTCACTAGAAAACAATTCCCCTAAAAGTAGGATATTTAAAGGTAATACTGCATTTTCACATCTTATGATATCTTCTTAGGACTATCATTTTTTTCTGTTAGAACGAATAGTGTGATGGGTCTTTCTGTATTGATCAGCTGGAAAAAGAGAATTTAGCATACATGTTTCCACAGAATTTTTCATATACACAAAATACTAATTGAAGGACCAATACAACAGAGAATGAATTTAGAGAGAGATCAGTGTACCCCCGACATTTCTGCTTGCCAATATCAGTCAATATTGGCAAATATTGGAAAAGCCATTATCAGTCAACATTGGCAAATATTGAAAAAGCAGAAGTGATCTGTACTTTGGAACCAGGTCAAGTTTGGGCTTTAATTTCTACTCTGCTAAAGCACTATAATGATCAAGTTATTTAACCTCTGTAAGACTCAGTAAAACAGGGATAGTGGGTTTTGAATATTAAGATACTATCTGTGAAATGCCTTAGCACAGAGACCAGCATAGAGCAGTAAAAAAAAATCTTTTTCTTATACAGCTCCCTTCTTTTCTCCACTAATCCTCTCACTCATTAGTTCAGACCACAGAAAACATGTATAGAATGTATAGAAGCTCCAATACTTTGACCACTTGGTGCGAAGAGCTGACTCATTGGAAAAGACCCTGATGCTGGGAAAGATTGAAGGCAGGAGGAGAAGGGGATGACAGAGGATGAGATGGTTGGATGGCATCACTGATTCAATGGACATGAGTTTGAGTAAACTCTGGGAGTTGGTGATGGACAGGGAAGCCTGGAGTGCTGCAGTCCTTGGGGTAGCAAAGAGTCCGACATGACTGAGCAACTGAACTGAACTGAACAGCTGTTGTTGGTCAGTACCTACAGACATTAATTCACTAGGAGTTACAAAATGATAATATTCTAGTTTTATCTTTTTTTTTTTGCAAAAATGTACCTGTTTCTATGTGCCAGCAGTTCATGAATAAAAAATGAATTTCAAAGAATAATGCCATTTATAACAGCATAAAAAAACCACCCAACACCCAGGGATAAAGGCAATGAAACATGCAAAAGTCTTCCACACTGAAAAACCACAAAATGAAATTTAGAGAAGTTACAGAAGTAACAAATAAATGGTGGGATACATCATGTTTATGAACTAGAAGACTCATAATTGCAAAGATGTCATTTCTTCCAAAACTGGCCAACAGAGACATTACAATCACAAAATCTCAGCAGGTCTTTTCTGTGTGTGTGGAAATCCATTATTTTTTATGTGCTTCTTTTTTCCTTTCAGCTTATTCTCCTATTTCCTAACTTCATAAAATAGTTCATTCATTTTAAAGATTTCTTACCTAATTTATATATTTAAAATATAAATTTTCTTCAAAACTATCTTTTGCTTTATCCCTCAAATATTGCTAGGTAATGTTTTCATTTTCATTCAGCTCTAGGCATCTTAAATTTGTGTTACTTATTGGCAATATGCCTTTCAAAATTTCTTTACTTTATACTGGAATACCGTTGATTAACAATGTGTTCATAATGGATAATTCCAAAGAAACTGCATTTTCCCAATAGTGTTCATAACTAAAATTCTACTGAAATCTTTGTTTCTAAATCAATAATATATTCGATGGTGTCACATGGATAATGGGTAAATATCTTCTGCATATGAACTGAAAAAAAAGTTACAGTCTGCACACATATAAATGTGAAGCACTTAAAATGTGATTCTAAGAGATAATTTTTAAAAATGCCAAAAAAACCCTACAATGCTGTGTTAGTTTCACATGTACAGCAGAATGATTCAGTTATACACACACATGTATCTATTCTTTTTCAGATTCTTTTCCCATTTAGGTTATTACAGAATACTGAACAGATTTACCCTGTGCTATACAGTAGGTTAGCTATATGCTTTTAAATTTTCAACATACATAAAGAATTTTAAAATTTATGTTTTTTGTATTAACTTCTGATTTTAAGTTGTAGTCAAAGATCATTCCTTATAATTTCTATTTCTGAAATCTTATGTGTTCTCTATGACTTGTTCATATTGATTTTTATAAATGTTCCATGTATATCCTTAAAGTGTTTGATATAGAAATCTATATCACCAAAAGTTGAAGCATTGAGCTTTTCAATTTTCAATTACCTACCAATACTAAACTTCTCAAAGTAAAACCAGATGCCGTTAAGAAAGAAGCAATAATTTTCTAAATTTGGGAAAAAATTACTATTTTCAATCTAGAATTCTGTATTCGACAAAACTGTAAACCAAATGTATGAGTAGAATAACAATCTTTTTGAACATGCAATTCTCAGAAGACTCATCTCTTAGACACTTTTTCTTAAAACCTCCTAGAATATGCGCTCCTGAAGAATGAGGATATAAAAGTAAAGAAAAAAAGTTGAATCCATAAAATAGCGTCTAATCCCCAGGAGAGTATTGAAAGAAAAAAATAAAAATCCCAGGATGCAATAGGCCTCGATAGCAAATAATACAGATTGAAACAGAACAGAGGGTTCTTGGAGGGAGATCTCCAGAAAGGAAATGGGAGAAGAGAGTATTAGCAAGTTCAAAACAGCACTTTGGGGTCAAAGGAAGAGAAGAGTTCAAAGTCACTAAATTACCACTTCTTTGAAGGCTAAATTGCAGGGGTAAAGCTAAGAATTTCAAAAATGTTATGATCCTTTGTATTTAAAAAAAAATTCTCTTTTCTCTTATAACTTCAAAGACATGGCCAGGCCTGGCCCCTATGGGTAATCTAGATTAAAATAATTTCCTAGCTTGTGTTTCAGCCTTTCATCTCTTTTCCCACTAATCCCTCTAGTTAGTTTAACATTCCTAACCTAACTCTTTCTCATCTTATCCACAGATCAGGAACCTATAATGGCTCCAGATCCCTCAATTTAGGTTCTATCTTCTCATCAGTAAACTGTATTTGTTTCTGTGGTTCACTCTGATTTTTCTTGCTCTCTTCTAACAGATCAACTTAATTTTTTTTTTTCTTGGAAGTATAACCAACAACTAACTCTTAACCTTGATTGAAATCTACACTATCTTTACAAATCTTGACTCCCTCAGACACTGCATGAGTTCCAGAGAACAGAGACGTGTCTTTTACTTCTCCTAACTGCTAAGAACAATTCTAATCAGGTGATAGGTATAAAAGAGAAAGAAAGAAAAAAAAAAAAAGAATGGAATCAAAGTTACTTAATTTCTTTGAGCTTCTAGTTTCTTTCCTAAAATGTGGATAAAACTTGACACTGTAAAAAATGGTATATATGAGAGTCTAGCACAATGTCTAGCATGGAGCTAACATTCATAAATGTTTACTAAATTTACATACTAAAATGTATATAATATATATCTCATATAATTGGTGGGAAGATTAAAGATGTGTCAACAATTTTAAAACTGAAACATCTGTCAGAGGCAAAGGATTATCATCATTAAAAAGTAGAACATAAAGAAACAGAATGGGAGAGAAAACCAGCAGAAAGCCATCCCAGAGGCAGTAACCCACATGGGAAATACAGCGTGAACTTAATAAGAAAATACAGAGTGGACTAAAAAGCTTCTTTCATGGAGAAGTCAAATGAATATCTGAGAAAGTTTTTGCCTGAAGACATGCTAACACCTCAGGCCAGATGCTGTTCCAGAGTGTGCTTCAAAAGAGGTTCTCTGCAACTGACCTATTTAAGGTATATTCCTCTGGTTCAGAAAATATCTCTGGTAAGCCATTTCCAAGTAGGTCAATGTAAGAACAAACCTGAGTGTTCAATTTCAGAGCCCCTGAGATACACTTAAAGTTGGAGAATAGCTCAGAACTAAAAGTACTCCATAAAATAAAGGAGGTAGACCTTAGGTAAGATTCTTCAGCTCTGACATTAGGGTATCTATTTGTACTAAGAAAACTTACTAGGGCAGCAGCAATGTGAAGAACAGACCACAACCACCTTACACTACAAGACCAGTAGCAGCTCTGCAGAAGAAATTATCGGAGCTTGTGCCTCTGCCAGAGATGTAGAACAAAGCAGCAATTCACCTCTCAGTACAACACCCTCCATTTATGTTCCAATAATAAAAAAGAATATTCTCCACTGAAAGACACCAAGAGTATCTAAAGAACCTGACACTGTATATCCCTTTGCCACAGTCCTATGAGGTCATCTTAAACCCTGATTCACTCAGAAAACTATAACTTCTTGCTACAAACACTGTGTAAGATACACTACTATTTTTATTCTCATAATCCAAACTGCTTTCATTAAGAGGACACTTAAAGACAGGTGGATCCATCACCACACAGGAAGCACTGGCCTGTAAGTCAAAAGAGTGGATTCTTGTCCAGATCACTTATCCTTTTGCTACTCTCATTCTGGGTCTCTGTTTTCTCTATATTTAAAATGAAGACGTTAGTGAGATGATCCCAAAGATCTTTCCAAGTCTACAAATCTATGAAATAAGTCCAATCTGGAGCCATCATTTTCAAGGAATTAAGTGAAGGGCGTAACTTCAGGCTCTGTTAACATTCTAACAGGTTCTTGCAGAGAATTACAATTATCGACTAAGGACTGGTTTGTTTTCGGATCACATGCCCACTTGGAGCTCTCCAGGGTACTGATTCTACCTCTGGCTTATATCTGCCCTCCAGTCCTCTGCACACAAGCATGTTTCCAAATTGATCAGCCACCTAGGCAGAGGTGTGGAACAAACATAGACACTGCCCAATGGGAGTGGATACATGAATAAACAAAAGAGAAGAATTTCATAACAGAAAATATCACAGAACTGTAAAACAAAATTAGGTCCAAGCCACGGTTTTCATTCAACAAGTTCTAGCCACTTCACAGACAGTAACACACCATTTCCGATAAAACCCCCAACCCGTCTACAGCACTCCGTACCAGACTAGAACCTAGATCTCCCAAGCTTCAATCCAATCTTCTTGCCACAATTTATCTCTGCTTCTCTTTTGAGCCCCAGTGTTAAAATCCCTAAGTTATACTAAACCAGTAAGAATTCAGACTGTCTTCCTTGGAATATACTTCGCACAATGTCCTTACAAACTCTAAGTTTACAAACCCTAAGTTTTCAATAATGTTTGTTGAATAAACGATAAACATGGGGCAGTGAACATTTCTTTACTTCAAGTGATTCCAGTCTCATCTGCATATTCATAAACCCTGACAATCCCATCTTATATAGAACTCAAAAGAATGACACACAAGCTCCAGGCGCTTAAGTCTGCATGTGACTGCAAAATTAATATGCCAGCTGACTCAATGACTAACAGAAGACAATGCTATGTTGACTGCTGCAATTCTAGTCTAGTGATTATGAACAGGGGTATGGGATTGGCTAACCTTGGATTTGAACCCTAGCTATCACATAGATGCTGCATGACTTGGGCCTATTACTTACCTAAGCCTTACTTATTTGTAAAATAGGGAAAATGTAGTGTATACCTTCCTAAGACTACTGAAAGGATTAAGTGAAGTACATAAAAACACTAAGTAGCCACTTCCTTGGATTACACTGTTTACTGTGTAACTGGGACAGTGACTGGCACACAATTAATGCTCAATAAATGTTAGCCATCACCACCATTATAATAAATCACCAGATTCTATAACTAAAATGGAGACTTTTATTGTATGTGGAAAAGTGTCAAAAGTACAAAAAAAAGTTTTCATTAAAAAGAATAATAATGATGCCTCATACTCTTCTCGTGGGGAAGCAAAACAATGCAAACATTGATTGCCTCATTTTAAAAAGGCACAGAGAGGTTAAATCTTTCATTAGGGATCATAGAAAATGCTCGATCCACCAGAGACAGATAATGGGCACTGTGCCTGTAAGTCAGAGCAGAGGGCTGGGATACACAAAGTATGTAACCTGTGTGTGATCAGATGCCTAGGAAACAGAAGTAGTCTTATACCAAAAATCACTCGCTGATTTATTGAGCCACCTTAAATCTGAATGCCTTACTGCAAAAAAAAAAAAAAAAGCATGTTAATAGCTCTCTTCAAATTAAAGAGAATGTTCACATGCTGCCTCCTTACACTCTACAACAATCAAATGAAAAAGGCATCAGAACTGATCCTCCTGTTTTACAACTGAATGCAACTTATGTCTTAACAAATCCTCCAAACGATTCTGAGGCACACTAAGTTTGAGTGCCACCCTCTCAGTCCATTACTCCTGTCCTATCATCTTATGCCTCTCCATTCAACTTGGATTCCATGACCCAGTATTTTCAATAGCCTGTATTTCCTTTGTCTTTCATCCTCTCTACCTGGTAAAACTTCAAAACCCCTTGATAAGCTCAATTACCCACCTTCTCCAAATACGTCCCCAAGTTGCTGAGGAATGCCAAAACACCCACATAACAAGGCAGAAAGGACCTCAACAAAGTCTTCTGCTGCTGCCAAGTCACTTCAGTCATGTCCGACCCCGTGCGACCCCATAGACGGCAGCCCACCAGGCTCCCCCGTCCCTGGGATTCTCCAGGCAAGAATGCCATTTCCTTCTCCAATGCATGAAAGTAAAAAGTGAAAGTGAAGTCGCTCAGTCATGTCCAACTCTTAGCGATCCCGTGGACTGCAGCCCACCAGGCTGCTCCGTCCATGGGATTTTCCAGGCAAGAGTACTGGAGTGGGGTGCCATTGCCTTCTCCGCAACAAAGTCTTCAACTGCCAACAAATCACATGTTTGTCTGGTCAAAAGACAGTGGTGATTTCCAGTCTTATTCATTCCCTTCAAATAGCATCCCTTCCTTCTCCCTCCTGCCATCTCAGTAGATGACCTAGCCTCCTACATAACAAAGAAAATAGAATCCACCAGATGGACACGTCCTCGTCACACCATCCAGTCTACACAGCTTTCTGTATCTTCCCCTCCATCCCTCTGTACATTCTCCTCCATCCCTTCGTTAAAATGATAAATAGGGTGGACCTCCTCTAATCTAAGACCAAAACCACCTGTTAGGGGGACCTCATATCCCCTTTCTCTTAAAGGAAACTCACATTTTAAACTACTCTTCTCTCTCAATCAAGTAGGCCCCACCCTGCTGACCTTATGAGATTAGACAATTGGGGGGACATTCAGGGTGGAACTGTATTCAATATTTTGGAATAACCTGTAATGAAAAATAATCTGGAAAAGAAAGCATATGCATGACAATCACTTTGCTGTGATCACACCTATGATCACATCTAAAACTAACACAAAATTGTAAATCAACTATACTTCAATAAAAAAAACGATCTGGGCAAAAAACAATGACTCCTTACTCTCCGTATTATGTACATTTTCCTTAAGATAATTATGCCACATAATTGGTACCTTGGGACTTAAACAGGCAGTCATGAAAAAAAAGAATAAGGTGGCTCTTTCTGTTCTCCCAGTCACAGAATACAATATGCATTCCTGAAGTTCAAACCCATATACCTACCTGCCCATAGTCATCCTCTACTTAGACGTCTCATAGGCACTTGAAAAACATGTCAGAAACGTGTCTAAAATAACACTCATCCTCTCACTCTGAAACCTGTTACTTCAGGCTCCTCCAGTGTCCCCACCTGTCAGTAAACGACACCCCATCCACTCGGATGCCTCATTAGAAACCTGTTAGGCACACTTTGCTACCTCCCTCTCCTTCATCTCACATCCAGTTAATCACCAAGACCTGATCATCTTATCTTGCAAGCATTACATTATTCCACCTCCTTCCATCCCCTCTGCCACTATCTTCACCCAAGCTACCATAATCTCCCACGTGGGCTTCTGTGACAGACTTCTAGTGGCTTCCCAGGACCCACATTCCCCCTCCTCCATCCAGTCCCCCCTAGACAACTGTTAGGACAGCCGTTTCAGAAGGGACACCTAATCACGGCTCTCCTCTACCAAAGCTCTGAGAGCATCCTGTTTCTATTAGAATCAAGTGCCAAAGCCTTGGCAGAGCCCATAAGCCTCTGCATGATCCGGCCTCTGCGTACTCCAGGCTCACTTCTCGCCACTCCTCCTGCCCCTTCTACATTCCAATCACATAGGGATGTGTTTCTTCAAATTAATCAGGCTCTTTCCCCTTCCAGATGTTTTTTTCCCTCAGAACACTTTCCTCATTATTTGCCTTGCCAACTTCCCTTCACCCTTCAAGTCTCAATTTTAAATATAACATCCTCAGTTAAAAAGTTTCCAGCTTCTCAGATCCAGTCAAGCCAATTTTAATCCCCCTTGTCCCAGTTTACTGGATTTTCATTCATTTATTCATTCAACAAATACTTATTAAGCACCTAAACTGTATCAGTTGCTGTGCTACGTGCAGAGAATGCAACTGTGAAGAATACTGTAGTCTTTTTCCTGATTAAATTTATATAATAGTGGAAAATGTAGTCATTAAACAAATAATTATTTGATTACAATTGCAATAAATACTGTAGAGGAGGAGTACAAGGGTGCTTTAAGCATGAATCAATGTCTAGTAAAATAGGGGAAGGAATTCAGATTCAGGTCTTCTGACTCCGAGTCCAAGCTTTTCTTCCTGCTACATTATGCTTGAAATAGAAGCTTTATTTTTATTTCTAAGCAAATTGATTTTAACTTTTTTCTTAACTCCAACAGATTCAAAGTTCATATAGTTCTGGGAGGCAGCTCGGAGCTCCCTACCACTCAACATGGCAATACTAACTCCATAGGACCCACCAGTCAGTTCACTGGGAACACTGTTCTGGAGACTATAGTTGGGTGGGGAGTAAACAGCACATCCAGCACAGTGAAGGGCTCAGCGCAGAGGTCTATGGGAACACAAAAGACGGAAAGACTAGCATGTACACTAACAAAAGGGAAAGTGCTCTGCGAAACGCAAAACATTACTCAAGTGCTATTAGTGGCGGTGGCCTCTCTAGGCAATGTAATCCTCAAAGGACAAGAAAAACCCCAAAACAAATCACCCATTCAAACAGAGAAACAGTGCCGCCACTTACTTTTTTAACCCAGGAAAAAACATGAAATACATTTCTCCTCACTCATTCTCAGCATCTCATTTTAAATCACTTTAAATACAAAATTCTTATTTGCAGCAAAAGGAAAATTAATGTATGCATTATAATCACATCTCAATCATTAAGCAGTCACTGAAGTTAATATTAAAAAAAAACAAAACACTAAAATACTAAATGTAGTTAAACTCCCTCTAAATTTCCTTTTTAGCAGATTTTGTTACACCACAAATGCTGCCCCCTGGTGGTGGTACCGTGCAATGACCCTGGAAGGGAAGGGGACTGTGACTCTAGATTACTAAACACCAGGAGGCCAGGTTGGAAACCCCCAGACCACAGAAACTCTAAGGTATACAATTACAGATTTTTAATTATTCTGGCTCTGCCACTTCTTAGTTGCATGATCTAGAGGTACATTTCTTAACCTGTTAATCTTTCAATCTCCTCACTCATAAAGCAGGAATGGTTTATACACCTGAAACATTGTAAATCAACGATACTTCAATTTTTAAAAATAGGAGTGATAGCTGTACCTATTTTATAGGGCACCTGTGAGAATTAGACACACAGATGGTCCCCAAATTATGATGGTTTGACTTAGAATTTTTTTAATTTTACAGTGATGCAAGAGCAATACACATTCATCAAACCATACATCAAATTTTGAATTTTGATCTTTTCCCAGGCTAGCAATGTGCAGTAGGACACTCTCCCAGGATGCTGGGCAACAGCACTGGGCCACAACTCTCCAAAATCTGTCAGCCACACGAACACGAGGGTAAGCAAACGACGCACTTACAACCATTCTGTACCTAGACTACCATTCTGTTTTTACTTTCCGTATTCAGTTATATGAGAGATTCAACACTTGATTTTGCCCAACTGTAGGCAAATGTAAGTGCTCTGAGCACATTTAAGGTAGGCTAGGCTAAGCTAGGTGTATTAAGAGCATTTTCAGCTTACAATACTGTCAACTTGTGCTACTTTTGTCTGTGCTACACTCACTCAGTCGTGTCTGACTCTTTGCGACCCTACGGACTGTAGCCCGCCAGGCTCCTCTGTCCGTGGGTTTCTCCCAGGAAGGATACTGGAGTAGAGTGTCATTTTCTCCTCCAGGGGATCTTCCTGACCCAGGGATTGAAACTTCATCTCACTGGTGCCACCTGGGGGCTCAGTCAGTAAAGAATCTTTGTACGCTGCAGGAGATGTGGGTTCAATCCCTGGATTGGGAAGATCCCCTGGAGAAGGAAATGGCAACCCACTCCAGGATTGCCTGGGAAGTCCCGTGGGCAGAGGAGTCTGGTGGGCTACAGTCCATAGTGTCGCAAAGAGTTGGATACGACTTAATGATTAAAACATCACCAGGCTAAGCTGTGATGTGATTCAGGAGGTTAGGTGTATTAAGTGTATTTTCAGCTTACAATATTCTCAACTTACAATAGGTTTATCAAAATGTAACTCCATCATAAGTCGAGGAAGATCTTTAATGTATGTGAAGAAATCAGTGCAGTGGAAAGCACACAATTAGTACTCAGTAAATACTTGCTCTACTATTCTCACTGTCTCTTTCAGCTCTAAAGTTCCATGACTCTGTAAGCCTAATGCCACAGAGTACAATAAAATATAGAAAACGAATTCACAGGTATTGTGCTTATTCCTCAATAGTAGAAATATCTGTAGTTCATAACGAGAACCACAACTACATGGTTCTTACAGGGGATGCAGACATAAAAGTGAATGCAAACTGATCCTCTGGAAACCTCAGTGCCTCCACATACATCTATAAAACTAGAGGACCATGACTCAAGATAAAGATTCCTCCTATTTTGAGGGGTTATAATGTTTAACCAAATGTCTTCATTAGATTCCAAAGATCTCATACTAATTCCCCTAGTCCTCTCCTCTGGAAGGACTAGGGGAAAACAGTTGCTAAAGTTGTTTCAACCACAGATCAAGATAACTACAGACAGGTACGAAGTTCTCGGTCTTATTTCTGGAAGCCTTTACTTTCCCACAAAGATCTTATTTCAAATCTTTCAGTACCCTAATTATTCATGTAGTGGGAAAGACAGAATGAAACACAATATTCCACCAGGAATCTGAACAAATTTGACTCACAGAAGAATTCTCACTCTTTTTTGCCTTTGCTCACATCATTCACGTTCGTGCCTTACCTTTCCTCTCCTCATCTGAATCCTACCTATCCTGTACAATCAAAATTACACTTCTCTTCTGACCCTCTGATTTCATTCCACCATTTGACTTTGTGAGTTTAACAAGACGCCATCAGCATCACATCCTAAAAGTGGAAATTAAACCTCAGAGGCTAAAAGGTGGTCAAGTTCACAGATCCGATCAATGACAAGGCTATAACTTTATAAATTCACTGAAACATCAGTGGTCAGATTTAACTACAGGGAAACACAATTTAGTAGCACCAAAAACACCTAGACTCTCAATCTGTATTAATTCCAGTGGGGGGAAAAAAAACTATTTTATTTCAAACAGGATTCAACATAGAAGTAAACCTATCTCTTAATGAACCCAGTCTACTCATTTTAAAGACACTAAAATAAAGGTTCAAAAAAGTTTGTCAAAAGTCACCATTTCAGATGACTTGCAAAAGTAAACTAGCAAAAAATTTTTTTACTAATTCACATATATGAAACATCCAGGTTTTGAGTTCAACAGACTTTAGGGGTTCAAAGGACCTGGTTGCTCTTGATCTCTGTTTTGGTTTCATTCCCAGGCAGAACTTCTCCTGAGGACCCCAATCTTACATCTTCCCAGGTTCATATCCAATATAACAAGAATACAAGCCTTCTGTAAAAAAAAAATTGATCAAAAATAAGTCATACATGATACTGTACATAGAAAACTCTAAAGATAGTATCAGAAAATTACTAGAGCTAATCAATGTAAATTTAGCAAAGTTGCAGGATACAAAATCAGTACATAGAAATCACTTGCATTTCTATATACTAACAATGAAAAATCAGAAAGAGAAATTAAGGAATCAATCCCATTCATCACTGCAACAAAAATAATTAAATATCTAGGAATAAACTTACCTATGGAGACAAAAGAACTGTACACAGAAAATTATAAGACACTAATGAAAGAGATCAAAGATGACATAAACAGATGTCCTCCTGGGTAGGAAAAATCAATACTGTAAAAATGACAATACTACCAAATGCAATCTACAGATTCAATGAGATCCCTATCAAATTACCAAAGGCATTTTTCACAGAACTAGAATAAAAAAATTCACAATTCATATGGAAACACAAAAGACCCCGAACAGCCAAAGCAGTCTTAAGAAAGAAGAATAGAGCTGGAGGAATCAACCTTCCTGACTTCAGATTATACTACAAAGCTACAGTCATCAAGACAGTATGATACTGGCACAAAAACAGAAATATAGACCAACAGAACAAGATAGAAAGCAGAGAAATTAACCCATGCACCTATGGATACCTTATTGTTGACAAAGGAGGCAAGAATATACAATGGGGCAAAGACAGTCTCTTTAATAAATGGTGCTGGGAAAACTGGACAGCTACACATAAAGGAATGAAGTTAGAACACTTCCTAACACCATACACAAAGATAAACTCAAAATAGATTAAAGACCTAAATGTAAGACCCGAAACTATAAAACTCTTAGAAGAAAACACAGGCAGAACACTTGATGACATAAATCAAAGCAAGATCCTCTATGAGTCACCTCCTGGAGTAATGGAAATAAAAACAAAAGTAAACAAGTGGGACCTGATTAAACTTAAAAGCTTTTGCACAGCAAAGGAAACTATAAGCCAGGTGAAAAGACTACCCTTAGAATAGGAGAAAATAATAGCAAATGAAACAACTGACAAAGGATTAATTTCCAAAATATACAAGTAGCTCATACAACTCAATACCAGAAAAACAAACAACCCAATCAAAAAGTTGGAAAAAGATCTAAACAGACATTTATCCAAAGGAGACATACAGATGGCTAACAAATACATGAAAAGATGCTCAACATCGCTCATTTTTAGAGAAATGCAAATCAAAACTACAATGAGATATCACCTCACACCAGTCATAATGGCCATCTTCAAAAAGCCTACAAACAATAAATACTGGAGAGGGTGTGGAGAAAAGGGAACACTCTTGCGCTGATGGTGGGAATTTAAATTGATACAGCCTCTATGGAAGACTATATGGAGATCCCTTTAAAAACTAGGAATAAAACCACCATATGACCCAGCAATCCCACTCCTACGCATATACCCTGAGGAAACCAAAATTGAAAAAGACACATGTATCCCATTGTTCACTTCAGAACTATTTGCAACAGCTAGAACATGGAAGTAACCTAGACGTCCATTGACAGATGAATGGATAAAGAAGTTGTGATACATATACACAATGGAATATTACTCAGCCATAAAAAGGAAAGCACTTGAGTCAGTTCTAAAGAAGTGGATGAACCTCAAACCTATTATACCGAGTCAGAAAGAGAAAGATAAATACTGTATTCCAATGTATATATATGGAATCTAGAAAATGGTTCTGAAGAATTTATTTACAGGGCAGCAATGGAGAATCAGATATAGAGAATAGACTTATGGACATGGGGAGAGGGGAGGAGAGGGCGAGATGTATGGAAAGAGTAACATGAAAACTTACATTACCATATGTAAAACAGATAGCCAACAGGAATTTGCTGTATGGCTTGGGAAATTCAAAGAGGGGCTCTGTATCAACCTAGAGGGGTGGGATGGGGAAGGAGATGGGAGGGAGTTCATGAGGGAGGGGATATATGTATATCTGTGGCTGATTCACGTTGAGGTTTGACACAAAACAACAAAATTCTGTAAAGCCATTATCCTTCAAGTAAAAAATAAATAAAAATTTTTTTAAAAGTCAGTTGTAGATCCAAGCAGATTGCTGCCCATTCCTAAGTCAATCTACAGCATCAGAAAGAATGCAGTCCTCTTACTAGCAAGGCACGAGTCACACGTCTATCCTCGGAGCCAAGGGTGAAGTGGGCTGTGCCCAAAGCATAAGGCCTGAGATCTAGGGAGGAGATGGTTCTCAGAGGAAAACCTGGACACTGGTATCTAAAAGAAGGGGATACAGACACTGGAAGCCAAAACCCACAAGAGTCCACTATAACCATGTAACTGATTACAGCCATATCTGGGAGTAGAACTTGCACTGGGACTCCCAGTTCAGTGTTCTTTCTCTCATACTATGCAACCCCCCCCACCAGGGGAAGAAACTATAAAAGAGAATCTCAATCACCTCTAAGCCTTGAATTATGTGAAGCTTAAAATGCTTTGCTTCTTAAAAGCTATTTTCATGAAAAGACAGCTTCACAAAACTCTCCAGGAAACACTTGTGCTCCATATGGAGGGCTTTGGCATCACTTTTCAAGATGACCTTGGCCTTATGATCTACTTTGCATCTATCCCTGGCAAGACTAGCCATATAAAATAGAAAGTAACCTATAAGGTTGAATACTTGGGGAATCAAAAGGCTCCCAACTCATACTTCTACCTCAATACTTGTTAATATTTTTTAAAAAATTCTACCACCAAATTCAACCAGATTTGGAAGGCCTATCAGATTACCAGTTTTCCTAGAAAAATAATAGACATCCTATGAAGTAAAACACCTTTAATTTACTCACTCAATCAACATTTAATGAATGTGAAGCAAAGAGCTAGGCATTTGGGTATTAGAATGAGCAAGAAAAGTTATTTTCCATTTGAGAGGTTTGTAGTTTGGGAGGCGGACACCTAACATGATCATAATACTCCTCTTATAAAGTGATTTGGAACAGAGCACAGCAACACTTCACGAGAGAATTAACTGACAGCCAGTGGACAGAAAGGCTCAGAGAAGGGAGGAGGCACACAAAGAATAATGATGTCACTGAAAAGAAAGACAGAAAGAAACCAGAGATGAACTTTGCCTTCCAAAGGTTGGCACTGGAACCTAAAAACTGGGGAAGAGGAAGAAGAGGAAAGCAAAATTCAACTAATCATTAACAGATGTTACAACTAAGGATTCCCAATAGGTAATAGGGAAGATGTAAAAATGAACACGACAAGATCCTCATCTTAGAAGCCAACAATACATCCGGGAAAGTTAGACAGGCAGAAATCACATAATAAAAGATAAGACAATGATAAGTGTAATAAAATTCAATAGATAAGCTGCTATGGAGTTTCAGGTGGAAAAGAGAGAGAGAAACAGAGAATATTAGGTAAAGAGGAACCTAAGAAAGATCCATGAAGGCTGTGTGAATATGTAGGTAAGGTAGTTGGGAGAGTGAGGTTGAAAGTCAGGCCCAGAAGAAAGGTCATATAAGACTTTGAGCCCTCGTTTGATTAATCCACTGTTCACATCTTTAACCAATCTAATAAGGATAGACCATCACAATTCAGTGCTCTGGCAACTGTGAGGACCACAAAATAAGCTCCTAAGGCAATCAACAGAAAAAGGAAGTATGCAGCTGAAAACAGAATGACAGAATATTTTTAAAACATGAGCTTTCTATTTTACCTTTCTGAGTCTTGTTTTCCTGACCATAAAATATGGATAAATAACCCTACCTACATAAAGTTGTTGAGAGATAAAGTAAAATAATATATTATAGTACCTAGAACTAGCCTGGTATATAAGAGACTTCCAGTAAATATTATTTTTTTTCTTCCCTTCTGTATTAGTTTCCTAAGGCTGCTATAACAAATTAGCATAAATATAATGGCTGAAAACAAGCAAAATTTCTTCTCTCACAGTTCTGGAGGCTAAGCCTAAAATCAAGGTGCTGGCAAGGCTATGTTTCCCCTGAAAGTTGTAGGGGACCATCAGTTCCTTGCTTCTTCCAGCTTCGACTGGCTATCAGCAACCCTCTTGCTCCGTGGTGGGCAGCCACCTAGCTCCAATCTCTGCTTCTGTCTTCACATGGCCTTTTCCTCCCTGTTCCTCTCTGTGTGCTCTCTTCTCCTCATGAGAACACCAGTCATTGACCTTAGAGCCCACCCTAAATCTAGGATGATGTCATCTCAAGGTCCTTAACTTCTGCAAAGACTTTATTTCCCAAAAAGGTCACATTCTGAAGTGAAGGGTGGATATGAATTTTAGAGAGACCCTGTCCAATTCACTATACCTTTCCTCTTCAGATCTGTTTGAGTCTGAAACATAACGTCTTCTATTACTGTCTAGTTCACAGGAAGGCAGTACTTTCTCATTGCACTCCCAGTATATTCCCACGGTACTGAATAACAATAGCTACCAATCCCTTAAAGAAAACTGGGATTTTAAGAAAACCTGAGGCAAGTTGGTATTTTCAACAGAAGTAAAAACTAGGACTCCAGTTCTGTCTACCAGTTAGCAACTATAGATCTTGGAAAATTTATATCAACTCTTTAAGAGTCAATTTCTTCATTTCTAAATGGGAATATCATAAAATTTTCTGGGAGAATTAATGAAATAATAAATGTGAAAGCGCTTGTGAACTCTGAAGTTATTAATATACAGATGATAGTTTTACAAAAATTTCAGTGTTCAATAATTTAACAAACTATAGGGATAAGTGTCAGGTACCATCTTAAATACCATGGGGAAGAAGAGACATGGTCCATAGCTTCAAAGGGCTCTCAGTCCAACACTCACATACAAATAAACATCATGAAACAATTTACCACTACATTATTTAGAAACTACTATACATGTTTGTTAGAGCACAGAAGACAGTGATCAATGTTAGCCTGAAGGAGGAGGAAACCGAGACTTAACAGGACAGGGAGGTAGGTTTTAGATAGAGAAGAAGGCCAGATCTAACACATCTCAAAGGCTTCCCCAGGTAGCTCAAACAGTGAAGAACCTACCCGCAGTGCGGGAGATATGAATCCAGTCCCTGGGTCGGGAAGATGCCCTGGAGAAGGAAATGGCAACCCACTCCAGTATTCCTGCCTGGAGAATTCCATGGACAGAGGAGCCTGGGGGGCTATAAGCCATGGGGTCGCAAAGTCAAAGTGTGTGTCTGTCAGTTGGTGATTTGGGAACTCATGGGAATCCAACTGAGAATCTCTGCTGCCCAAACACAGGCACAAATCTCCCAAATCACACAACTGACAGACACACACTTTCACTTTCAAAGGTAGACAATAAGCCTAGACTTGATGCAGAGCAGCAGCTATTGGAGAAACCTGAATGCAAAGTGCTGTGATGAAAGTCGGCTTTTAGGAAAAAGAGCCTGGCAGCATTTGCAACCTAAACTGGCAGGAGAGAGACAAAAGGCAAGGACACCGACTAGAAGGCTGTGGCCCTAATCCAGCACATGTGCTTCTTCACTGGCTGCTAAAACCGTGACTGGCAGCAAGATCTGTCACTTCTGGAAAGCTGCTTACTTCTTAGGCGATAATTCTAAGTCTTTCCCAGGGTTTTTTTCCCTATGCTGACCTCACTAAATCAATCATGGGCTACATAAGAGCTTCCACTTCACATTGCTCATCATCTCAAGGGAGAAAGGAAGCTCAGAGGACATGCAATCTAATTCCATGTAAAAATCCTCCCTTCAGCAACGTGGACTGGGGAAGCCATCCATCAGGAACTACAGCCTCTGCTTCAACACTTCAGTCTAAGAAAATGCCCATTCCACCAAAGCCACTGTCCCTGCAAACAACAGAGGTCAGATACACCAGTTCCTTGACCGAACACGGGGTCTGCCGGGTCCTGGGCAGCTCTTCATCCAGGAAGGCTAGAGTATGCCACTGCCAGAGTTGAAGGAGAAATAACACCATCCTGCCGCTTTTGACAGAGATGCAAGCCATCCCCAGCACATCCAGTAGTGGCTGGCTGCAGGGAGGCAGGTCTGAGTCAGTCTGTCAGGCGATGAAATCCTCACTCCATCTGCTCTGAGGGAGCTGTCTGCCAAGTTTGGTGCCTGGACACACGAGCTCCCACTCCCACACCCTCCACTTTTTCCCCCAAGAAGGAGAAACAAAATCTGTTTCAAACCTTCATTTTCTTCTCTTCTTCCCAAAGCTTAGCTCTAAGAAATTACCTTTCAGTTATACGTCATGGAAGAAAAGAGAGAAACATGAATCCCTTAATAACTCCGAATGGGCAAGATGACTGTAACATGGCAGATACTAAGCAAAGGCTGCCTGGCATTAGTTCCCTGCTGATACCTGTTTCTCTTCCTTTATTCCTCTATCATTTTTATTTCATCTCCTCCTTTTCTGAAAGAAATATTGGATATATTTTAAAACATGATATGCAGAGAAGTTATAAAGTCTACTAATAAAAAGAACACGCATGGATCTACCAGTTGTTTGAAGAAATAGAACTCACCAATATCATTAAAGCTCTCTATCCAATCCTCCTGGCTTCCATCAGAAGTGATCACTATGTAGAACGTTGTGTTTATCATTCTTCTCTCCTGTTCACCAGAACTAGATTAATTTGCTAGTCCAAAGACCTCCTTTCCCACTCTGACATCTACTTTCACTGTCTTTTCTGTGTGCAGTTATACACTTGCCAGGCAATCCCTCATCAAATTCCAATCAGCTTGAAATCTTAACTCATGGGAATCCAACTGAGAATCTCTGCTGCCCAAACACAGGCACAAATCTCCCAAATCACCAATCTGTGTCCCAGATCAGCATATTTTATACTTAATCATTCCATACTTTATTGTTATTAACTAAGTATACAATAAGTATTCCAGGCTCCCCCAACACCAGTGCCCACCTGGTTAATGTGGGCATTGCTAGGGACTCAAAACCTCACTGAACAGCTTACATGTCATCCACACTAGAAAACTAACTATTAATACTTAAGGGCAGGAAACATGTCTTCTTTAAAACTGAGGCTTAAGGGTTAAGGCCTGACTGTATCTGATATCAAAAAAGGGTAGTCATACAGCCAAGAAAAAATTGTGTTTCTTTCTGTCCCCAACCCTTTACCTTATATGAGATGTCTAGCCTACAATTATACCCATGACAGGTTCAGTTCTGTTATTACATACATAGAGCTAGCTTTATAACTTATGGTACAGCTTCAAAAATTCTGCTGCTTTTTTGGCTCTGTCTTACTCCTTTTCCTTGCAGTATAAATCCCTATCTAAGAGAAGATAAGCGCTGAGCCAAAAAAATTTTTTTGCCTCTTTGTTTTCTCATCTGCAAGACAGGGGCAATACTGCCTAGAAGTCTAAATAAGAGAAAGACACGTAAGGCTTTTAGCATGGTGGCAGCACACAGCAGTTGGTGAAATATGAGGCACCTTCTATTTCTCTCTGTATAATGTCAGATGTACTAAAAACACTCTACAAAAAGCTCCAGCTACAAACAATATGCTTACAAATCAAATCTACCAGTATATAAAAAGAATTATATATTAGCCAATATTTTATAACAACTATAAGTAGAATATAACTTTTAAAAATGTGAATAGCTATGTTGTATAGCTGAAATATATATAATATTATATATCAACTAGAACTCAATAAAGAAAAAAAAACACTCAAGAGGGTAAAACAGGATTATACATGGTGACTGAGATTTATCCCAGCAATGCAAGGTTGATTCAACATATAACTATCAATATAACACACAATAGTAACAAAGGACAAAAACCATATGACCACAGACACAGTCAAAGTATTTAACAAATCCAGTATGTTTTCAAAACAACAACAACAACAAAACCCTCAGCAACCCAGGGATCAAAAGGAAATTCCTCAAGCTAATAAAAGGCATCTATGGAAAAAACCACAGTTAACTTTATACTAATGGTGAAAGACTGAAAGTTTCCCCTCAAAGGTCAGGAATAAGACAAAGATGTCTGCTCTCTCCACTTTACTTAGCATTGTACGATTCCAGCTGGGACAATCACACAAGAAATCAAAGGAATCCAGACTGAAAAGGAAGAGGTAAAAATACCTCTATCTGCAGGTGACATGATCTTATACACAACAAATTCTAAGGAGTGCATTCTATTAGCGCTAATAAAGGAGTTTAACAAGGTTGCATGATTCAGAACCAATATAAAAAAATTAGTTGTATTCCCATATACCAGTAATGAATACCGAAAAGTTAAATGAAGACAACACCATTCATAATAATAGCATCAAAAAGGATAAAATTATTGGTAACAAATGTTTAAAAGGAAGTACAAGACCGATACATTGAAAACTACAAAATAATTAAAGAAGATCTAAACAGTGGAAAATCAACAGCATTCACGGATTAGAAGACTTAATAGATGCCATTATTCTTCAGATGTATCTACAGATTCAACATAAACCCTATCAAAAGTCCAGGTGCCTTTTTAAAAGAAACCCTGGAAATCCAGTGGTTAAGACTCAGCACTTTCACTGCTAGGGTCCAGGTTCAATTCGTGGTCAGAGAACTAAGACCCCACAAGCTGTGTGGCACAGCCAAAAATAAATAAACAAGTTTTAAAAATTGAGAAACTGATCCTAAAATCCATAAGAAAATTCAATGAACCAAGAATAGCCAAAAGTCTTATAAAAGAACAAAGTTGGAGGATTCATACTTTCCAATTTCAAAGCTTACATCAAGGCCACTACTGTGTGGGCAGTGTGATAGTTGTATAAGGATAGACAGCAGATCACTGGAATCCATCTCCTCAGTGGAAGAGAACTGAAAATCCAAAAATGAATCCATAATTCTATAGTGAGCTGGGTGTTGAAACAATTCAATGAGGAGAGAGTCTTCTCAATGAATGTGCTGGGAAATATAGATATCCACACGTATAAGAATGAAGTGGGACTCCTACCTTATACCATCTATAAAAATTAATTCAAAATGAATCAAAGGCCTAAATGCAAGAGGTAAAATTATAAAACACCCTCTTCCAACAACACAAAAAGAAGACTCTACACATGGACATCACCAGATGGTCAACACCAAAATCAGCTTGATTATATCCTTTGCAGCCAAAGATGGAAAAGCTCTATACTGTCAGCAAAAACAAGACTGGGAGCTGACTGTGGCTTGCATCATGAACTTCTTATTGCCAAATTCAGACTGAAATTGAAGAAAGTGGAGAAAACCACTAGACCATTCAGGTATGCCCTAAATCAAATCCCTTATAATTATACAGTAGAAGTGAGAAATATATTTAAGGGACTAGATCTGATAGACAGAGTGCCTGATGAACTATGGATGGAGGTTCGTGACATTGAACAGGAGACAAGGATTAAGACCATCCCCAAGAAAAAGAAATGTAAAAAAGCAAAATGGCTCTCTGAGGAGGTCTTACAAATAGCTGTGAAAAGAAGAGAAGCGAAAAGCAAAGGAGAAAAAGGAAAGATATTCCCATCTGAATGCAGAGTTCCAAAGAATAACAAAGAGAGATAAGAAAGCCTTCCTCAGTGATCAATGCAAAGAAACAGAGGAAAACAACAGTATGGGAAAGACTAGAGATCTCTTCAAGAAAATTAGAGATACCAAGGGAATATTTCAGGTAAAGATGGGCTCGATAAAGGACAGAAATGGCATGGACCTAACAGAAGCAGAAGATATTAAGAAGAGGTGGCGAGAATACACAGAAGAACTATACAAAAAAGATCTTCATGACTCAGATAATCACGATGGTGTGATCACTCACCTAGAGCCAGACATCCTGGAATGTGAAGTCAAGTGGGCCTTAGAAAGCATCACTACAAACAAAGCTAGTGGAGGTGATGGAATTCCAGTTGAGCTATTTCAAATCCTGAAAGATGATGCTGTGAAAGTGCTGCACTCAATATGCCAGCAAATTTGGAAAACTCAGCAATGGCCACAAGACTGGAAAAGGTCAGTTTTCATTCCTATCCCAAAGAAAGGCAATGCCTAAGAATGCTCAAACTACCGCACAATAGTACTCATCTCACACTCTAGAAAAGTAATACTCAAAATTCTCCAAGCCAGGCTTCAACAATACATGAACCGTGAACTTCCAAATGTTCAAGCTGGTTTTAGAAAAGGCAGAGGAACCAGAGATCAAATTGCCAACATCCGCTGGATCATCGAAAAAGCAAGAGAGTTCCAGAAAAACATCTATTTCTGCTTTATCGACTATGCCAAAGCCTTTGACTGTGTGGATCATAATAAACTCTGGAAAATTCTTAAAGAGATGGGAATACCAGACCATCTGACCTGCCTCTTGAGAAACCTGTATGCAGGTCAGGAAGCAACCATTAGAACTGGACATGGAACAACAGACTGGTTCCAAATAGGAAAAGGAGTACATCAAGGCTGTATATTGTCACCCTGCTTACTTAACTTATATGCAGAGTACATCATGAGACATGCTGGGCTGGAAGAAGCACAAGCTGGAATCAACACTTCCAGGAGAAATATCAATAACCTCAGATAGGCAGACGACACCACCCTTATGGCAGAAGTGAAGAGGAACTAAAAAGCCTCTTGATGAAAGTGAAAGAGGAGAGTGAAAAAGTTGGCTTAAAGCTCAACATTCAGAAAACTAAGATCATGGCATCTGGTCCCATCACTTCATGGAAAATAGATGGGGAAACAGTGGAAGCAGTGTCAGACTTTATTTTGGGGGGCTCCAAAATCACTGTAGATGGTGACTGCAGCCATGAAATCAAAAGATGCTTACTCCTTAGAAGGAAAGTTATGGCCAACCTAGAGAGCATATTGAAAAGCAGAGACATTACTTTGCCAACACAGGTCCGTCTAGTCAAGGCTATGGTTTTTCCAGTAGTCATGTATGGATGTGAGAGTTGGACAGTGAAAAAGGCTGAGCACCGAAGAATTGATGCTTTTGAATTGTGGTGTTGGACAAGACTCTTGAGAGTGCCTTGGACTGCAAGGAGATTCAACAAGTCCATCCCAAAGGAGATCAGTCCTGGGTGTTCATTGGAAGGACTGATGTTGAAGCTGCAACTCCAATACTTTGGCCACCTGATGCGAAGAGTTAACTCATTGGAAATGACCCTAATGGTGGGAAGGATTGAGGCCAGGAGGAGAAGGGGATGACAGAGGATGAGATGGCTGGATGGCATCACCGACTACGGACATGGGTTTGGGTAGACTCCAGGAATTGGTGATGGACAGGGAGGCCTGGAGTGCTGCAGTTCATGGGGTCGCAAAGAGTCGGACACGACTGAGCAACTGAACTGAAGAAGAAAACAAGTGACTCTGAACTGAGCAATGATTTCCTAGACATATACCAAAAGTACGAGTAACAAAAGAAAAAATAGATAAACTTGACTTCATCAAAATTTTAAAATTTGGTTTGTGCTTCAAAAAACCCTATCAAAAGTAAAAGGATAACCCACCAAGTGGGAGAGAATATTTGCAAATCATATTCTGGTAAGGTTACTTATAACTACAACATATAAAGAAAACTCCTACAACTTACCCACAAAAGGACGAACCAATCCAATTAATCCAATTAAAAATGAGAAAATATTTGAATAGATACTTCTCCAAATAAGATATACAGACTGTCAATAATCTCATGAAAAGATGCTCATCATCATTAATCATTAGGGAAATGCAAATAAAAAACATAATGAGATACCACTGTACACACAACTAAGATGGCTAGAACAAGGATTTTTAAAAGAACTATAACAATGTTATTGAGGATGTTAGAAAAAATGGAACCATCACACATTACTGGTGGGGATGTAAAATGGCACAGTGGCTTCGCAAAACAGTTTGGCAGTGCCTCAAAAAGTTAAACATACAGTCACTCCTATTCCACTTCTAAAAATACACACAAGCAAAGTGAAAACGCATCCATAACCACTCGTACACAAGTGTGTCTAGCAGCATTATCACAGCAGCACAGAAGTGGAAACAACCCAAACATCCACCGGCTGACGAATGGGTAAACAAAATGTGGTACATCCACACAAGGGAGCACTACAAAAAGGAACAGAGGATAACAGTCCATTAAAAGGAACTAAGTACTACTAAGTGCTATTTACTTAGTTCCTTTTTATGTTCATTCTACAACGTGGATAAACCTTGAAAACATAATTCAAGTGAAAGAAGCTAGACACAGAAGAAGAAGTCATATACTGTGTAACTCTCGACGTTTCCAACAAATGTCTAGAATGGGCAAAGTCACAGAGACAAAAAGTAGAAAATCAGTTGCCTGGGGCTGGGGAAAGGGAGCAACAGGAATGGAATGACTGCTAACGGGTACAGGTCATTTTCTTTTTGGAGTGATGAAGACTGTGGAATTAGACAGCGATGACGGTTACACAATCTCATAAGTACACTAAGACCAACGAACTGTACACTTTAGAAAGGTGAATTGCATGGTATGCAAATTATATCTCGGTTGTTTTGAAGTCCCAGTTACATATCATATCGATCTCTTGCTCCCTATTCTGCCTCACACTTGGATCTTATCTAAACTTACCACTGGCCACAGCATAATGTGTTTCACTCCCAAAGTGAGGAAAGTACCAGCACAGCTGATAATTCTTTTCTCTATATATTTTATAAAGGGTACTCTTTTGATTAGCCTTTAGTGTTGATTTTCCAAAACTGCTCCTCTGGCTCTAATGCCTAAAGCCTCCTCCCTACAATTTTTCCATCGAGCTACAAAATTCCTATGACTCTATTAGCACAACCATTCTGCTTTCAGAGTCATGAAATGGGGGAAAAAAAAAATGAGTTTTGAATTCAGACAAAGATTCGAATCTTCACTTATCACTTTCCAGCTCTATAAAACTTTGGGGAAGTTACTTAACTCTCTGCTCATATGCAAAATGGTGGTAACCTCTCTTGTTGGGTGTAAGCAGTCAGTGAGACAAGGTATGTAAAGTGCCTGCTCCATGTAACTTTTCAGTCACTCTGGGCTCGCTCCTTCTCCCTGAAGGATGCGATGAATGATGAATGGATGAAGCTGACACGGCCCCCAACTGGGCAAATATGTGTCCCAACCTGAAACCTGTCCTCAACCAGGATAGGATTCATATGAGATTTAGGGACATCTCATTGTCTCAAATGAGAAAAAGGGGGTAAGTGGGTGAGACGCCCCTCCTATATGTTTAATCAGAAACCTGATTCCCAATCTAATGCAATTCATAGGCTCACAATATCAGGCTCTGAGGCTCTCCAAGCAGGGAGACAGGCGTCTGACAGGAGGATGAAAAGGCATGGGGCTTCAATTACCACAAATGGAATGCATTACAAATAAACATATGTTCCCAGGGACAGAATCAGAAGATCCATTACAGAGAAGAGTTGCAAAGTCTGAGCCACGAGCCTGACTCTAGTTTTTCACACAGGAGGTAAAATAACAATCTTGCCACTTCCACTCTTGATGAGGAATGTGAATGATAAGGACACTGCTGAGTTTATTACAGTGTGGAAAGTCGCTGCCCACAAGCATAGCCTCCTCCACCCCTACCCTTTCATTTTATACAAGTATGACACATATATACCCAGTTGCTGCTGCTGCTAAGTCACTTCAGTTGTGTCCGACTCTGTGCGACCCCACAGACGGCAGCCCACCAGGCTCCCCCATCCCTGGGATTCTCCAGGCAAGAACACTAGAGTGGGTTGCCATTTCTTTCTCCAATGCATGAAAGTGAAAAGGGAAAGGGAAGTCGCTCAGTCGTGCCTGACTCTTGGCGACTCCGTGGACTGCAGCCCACCAGGCTCCTCCGTCCATGGGGTTTTCCAGGCAAGAGTACTGGAGTGGGCTGCCATTGCCTTCTCAGATATATACCCAGTACTCCTAGCCAATTAAGAAGAAATCATTGCAGACCTAGATCAGCAAGGTTGCCGATAATCAAAGTCACTTCTGAGTATGTGAGCATCACCATTGCCATAGCTACCATGCAAAACCACTGCTGTGTGGATCAGGGGTCCTGAGACTAAAGGAGCCCCAGATGAATGAACAGTGCTCATTCAAATGACATCCACACTTCATTAGTTCTCAAATGTTCAAGCCCCTTTACAAAGAGGCCTCGTCACCTGGCTTTCCTCCTTCTTTCTCTTTCTATCATATACAACCTCTACACCAAGAACACAATACTTCTAAAAGAGCAGTGTTTCTCCATGCCTTCCTGCCTCATTTCTCTGCCTGAAATGGCTTCTCTCTCCAGTCTCCTAATCCACCTAGTGAAGCTCTACTCTCCCATTAAGCCCAGCTCAGATGCCTCCTCTTTGGTTAATCCTTCCACAACCTACCACCCTGGGCAAAAACTCATTATATCTGCCCCACTCCCTTACAGTGGTCAGAGAAGAGCATGAAGGCTTGTAAGTTTGTGTGTATGTGTGTGTGTATATATACATAAAGGGTAAAAATCTTGCTCATTTCAGTTTTGCCACTCATAATCTTTCATAAAGTTTTCATAAAGTGATACACTGACTTAATAGATATCATCTAGTTTAGTGGATTTCAAGCATTTACTTTCATATAATCTTTCACTTTAACTAACATCTCAGGAGGAAGCTCAATATATACACAACAAAAATAAAACCAGGGCTGCTCTGTTTACAATCATATACAGAGGATTCAAAGTATCTTCTGATTGAGTCTTCCTGCAGTAAGCCCTGAGGATGACCCATGTAACCACCAACCACAATCCAATCTCCTTTCTGATAAATTCGAAAACTGGGATCAAGAGCAGGTGACATTCAAGAGCATACAATTTAGTATTAGGGTGAGCAATAGTATTTAGTAGCACTAGTACTTTGTACTAGGTCCCCTGCCTTCTAGCTCTTTCTATCGTATGTCATGCCCGTCTTCCTAGTCTTGGGAGGGTAAAAGTTACATGATGAAAACTGGTGAGAGAGGGAAATAAGAGGCTTGGCTAGCATTAAAAATTCCATGGGAGCTTCTTCCGTCACCCTGCTAGCTGGAGCAGAGGACGTGTCAGTATAATAGCTACCCTGAGACAGTCTTAATGACTGGCTGCTAAGAGACTCAGTGGGGAAGCAGAGGGCGCACAAGGCAGGGGAGGTGCCTGACAGGGAGGCTGCTGTTTACAGGGTCAGCGAAGTCTAAGTCTTAGGAGGGGACTATGCATATGAGGGGACTTCGGGGTCACAGGAAGAGCCCCCTTTACGCACCAAAAACACCTCACCGACAAACTGCAGTTTTACGTGATGTGACTGTTTGGATTCAAGCAGACCTAGGTTGGATTCTGGAAGTAATTATGAGCTGCCTGACCTGTGGGTCTGTTTTCTGGCCTGTAACATCAATGCAATAACACTGAGCTCACAGTGTACATGTGAATTATCTTGATTACATGAGACAATGTAAGTAAAAGCACTGAGGCAGTATCTGCTATGTGGCATGCCTTCAATAACCAGCACAGTCGACTCTCTGAACCTGAGATACCGTATCCACAGATTCAACCAACTGGGGTTCAAAAATATTTGGGAAAAAAATTCCAGAAAGCTCCCCCAAAAGGCAAAATTTGAATTTGCCATGCAACCGCTATTTATATTGTATTGGACTTCCCTGGTGGCTCAGATGGCAAAGAATCTGCCTGCAATGCAGGAGACCCAGGTTCAATCCCTGGGTTGGGAAGATCTGCTGGAGAATGGCATGGCAACCCACTTCAGTATTCAAGGTATTATAAGTAATCTAGAGATGATTTAAGGTATACAAGAGGATGGGCATAGTTTGTATGGAAAATACTTCATCATTTTATATAAGGGACTTGAGTATTCATAGATTTGTTGAGGAGGGCTCCTGGAACCAATCCCCTGAGGATACGGAGGGGGGATGGCAGTCCCTTTCTTCCTTTATGCTAGACTTAGCCCTCTCTGTTCAAGTGTCTATAATTTAAGAGCCTTTGACATTTAAAATACGTGCATGAGTGTTAAATCACCTCAGTTGTGTCCAACTCTGTGTGACCCTATGGACTGTAGCCAGCCAGGCTCCTTTGTCCATGGGATTCTCCAGGCAAGAACCCTGGAGTGAGTTGCCAAGCCCTCCTCCACTACATCTTCCTGACCCAGGAATCGAGCCCATGTCTCCTACATCTCTTACACTGCCAGGCAGGTTCCTTACCACTAGCACCACCTGGGAAACCACTTAAAATATTACCATACTGAGTTATTATGGACTGAATATTTGGGTCCCTTGCCACGATCCCTATGTTGAAGCCCCAATCCCCAGTGCAAGGGTATTTGGCAGCGGGGCATTTGGGGGGTAATTAGGTTTAGATGAACTCATAAGAGTGGGGGCCCTGTGGTGGAGCCGGTGCCCTCGTAAGGAGTTGATGAGATCAGAGCTGTCTCTCTACCATGTGAAGATAGAGCAGGCAGCTGGCATCGACCAGCCCGGAGGAGGATTGTAGACAGGACTTGATCACGCTGGCGACCTGATCTGGGACTTCCAGCCTCACGACTGTGAGAGACAAATAACTGCTCGTCACACCAGCCTCCAGTGTGCATGACAGCACCCCAAGCTGACCAAGACACAAGACTGAACTAATGTCTCATACCAGAAAACAGAGAAATCTCAAAAACATAATGTCAAACAAAAGAAGCCAGACAAAAAAAGAGTTAGTACTGCCTGATTCTACCTATAGAGAGCTCAAAACTAGGCAAAACTGACATACAGTGAAGGAAGCCAAAATAGTGGTTATCTGTTGGGGAAGGAGAAGTGATGAATGCAGGGGTTACAGAGGCTTGAAAGTCAAAGTGTTAGTCGCTCAGTCATGTCCGACTCTCTGTGACCCTGTGGACTATAGCCCGCCAAGCTCCTCTGTCCATGGAATTCTCCAGGCAAGAATACTGGAGTGGGTTGCCATTTCCTTCTCCAGGGGATCTTCCTGACCCAGGGATTGAACACAGGTCTCCAGCACTGCAGGCAGATTCTTTTCTGTCTGAGCCGGGACTGGGGCTTATAGAGGATTAGAGGGTACTGGTTATGTTGAATATCTTGACTTGGCTCAGACTTTATACTTTGTAAAAACTCACTGAACCATTACTATTTGTGCACCTTTATACTTCAATTTTTAAAAAAGTTTACAGGGGAAACAAACCTCTGGGAGAAATAACAGATGAAAGGTCATAAGGTCCCAGAATTCCTTCAGCTTGGGACTACACTCTCTGATATCCTGTGTTGACCCCTTCTTTTCCACTACCATAGTCCTTTTTAGAAGCCTTCAGTGTCTCACAGATGGACAATCAAAGCTTGCACTAAACTGGTCTCCAGCCCTGCACAAGTTCTTCCTCCTCCCCATTTTCTACACCATCCCCAGATAAATGGGCTTCCCAGGTGGCACATCAGTAAAGAATCTGCCTGCTAATGCAAGAGACACAGGTTTGATCCCTGGGTTGGGAAGATCCCCTGGAGTAGGAAATGGCAACTCACTCCAGTATTTTTGCCTGGAAAATCCTATGGACAGAGGAGCCTGGCAGGCTACAGTCCATGGGGCCACAAGGAGTCAGACACGACTGAGCAGCTAAGCAGGCATCCCTAAGCACAGCACTGACTGAATTACTCTCCTGTTCCAAAACTTTCGCTACTGACCATGTCTAAGCTTTGTATTCAAGGTTCTCCTTGTTGGATCCTAATCTACTAACCCAGGATCGGCTCATGATTCCTCCACATCTTAACTCACTGCCTCAATCAAATCACTCACCGCTTCTGAATACGGCCATGCTCAGGCTGTTTTATCCTCTTTTGCTATGCTTCATGCTCTAGGAAAAGGGCTTGGGCAGAAAGAAACTAATCATTTGGTTAAAAGCATTTGACAAAAAGTTTAACAAAGTCTATTGAGTCTCTAAAGCTACCCACCCCCATCCTCCATTCTTCCTCACTATTATATTGGGATGGGGGGGGGATAATATTTTAGAAACTTCCATTTCATCTTTAAATGATGAAGACTGACTGCAAAATAAGATGAAATCTAGCTCCTGGCAAAAAATAAAAGTAACTTTATCCCTCTACTCCTTGGTTTCCTACATGATGGTGATGATAACAATGATTTTTTATTCACATAGCACTTTGGAGTTTACAAAGCCCTTTTACAACCTACTTTATTTAAACAAAGTTGTACAACAAACCTGGAAAATAAACATTCTCATCTGCATTTACTCATATGGATACCAAAGTTCAGGTTATCACTCACGTTGCATCCCTGTTCTCACGTTCGTGGGATTCTCTGCAGTAGATGAGGCTGATTCCTAACAATTACCTACTACTCTTCCCAGCATCTCTCTCACGCCTTCTCCATACCTCCATCACCAAGTATCCACTTTTTAATCCACCTCTACAGACTGTTGCGTCTGTATGGTGGTTATAATCTCCAATATGTTGCCTGAGACCACAACACTCATCCTCCTACAGGTATTCATAAATTCCTAGAGGCATCCAAGATTAGAAAGTCTTTGAGATCCAAAGAATGAATTTTAAATGGTAAAGATGTGAGACTATTTAGAGAAGGAGACTATCCCAAGAAATTCATATTCCTTCAACATTTTTTTTTTTGAGGCCTCCTATTGGCCAGGCTGCTAAATGCTGAGGCAACGAATAAAGCATGACTCTTGCCTTGAAGGAGCTCACAGTCCACTGAAGACCCCACAGGTGTCAGGTCTACACAGAGTACTGATTCTAGCTCAAACAATCTGACTCTTAGTGCTACAATCACAGAAGTTTTTTTGTCAAATTAGAGCAAATCCCCAGCAGACATCCTACCACTGTCATCCATTCCTCTTCATTGACGATGAATGTCCCATTCAAAATCAAACTGTCAAGTTAGCAAATCAACCAATAAAATGCCAAAATCCCAGAGCAATTGTTTTACATATTTATCAACAAACATTAGCGAAGACACTCAACTCATTTCTACTCACAGGAATATTTGATAAAACATTCAAAGAATGCTTGAAAGGATAATACCGTGTGCAGAGAAGTGAGGTGGATACAGTCGACGGGCTGCAAACTGGAAAAACTTTTATAGGAGACAATGTAGCGATATCTACCAAAAGCTACATACATCATCATAATCTTTTTTTTTTTAAGCAACACTCACAAGGCATAGCCCCAGGCCCCCAGGGGCATTCAAAGTGTCAGTGATCAATGTGTCCTGCAGTTTGCATTAATTCTTGCGACTAGCTGTGTTTTACACTGAGATCTGAGCCAAGAGATCCAATGCTGAGTCGTATTATCATAATATTCGATCAAATAGTTCATATCCTGAAAAATGAAAATGCCTATGGTATTACTATGTAATAATGTTGAAAAACTGGAAGCCAACACAGTTGTCTAATGGAAACATAATTGAATAATTTATGATACAACAGATCTTAAAATATATGAACTTATTAAGACTAGGTAATAATATATAAAAATTATTTATAAGTAGAAAAACAAAATATGAAGTTACAGCTAAATAACAATATGCTTGTATTTAGACAAATATTGGAAGAGAATATAAAAATGTAACAGCTGCTCTATTGCTATGGCGAAATTATGATAGAAACATGTTCTATTTAAAACTTTGCTTAATCGCATTGATATAATAATAAGGCATACTTTATTACACTGCTTGTTTAATTGACTACTTTCCCAAATAAACTATGAGCTTTGTGAAGACAGGACAATGTCACTTGTGTTCAGCATTATAGCACTACGTCCTTATTTCATGAAAGAATTAATGAGATAAGCAGGAAACCTCAAACTAATCCCCAAGAAGGGGTGAAGAAGTGGATAATTAAAAACGAAGACAAAGTGGGAATTTCCTGGTGGTCCAGTGGTTTGGGCTTCATGCTTTCACCGTGGAGAGCCCAGGAAACTAAAATCCCGAAAGCATGAGGCCAAAAACAAAAAAACAAACAAAAGGCTGTCTCCATGCCTGTTTTTAAGCTCTAACTATGGGGAAGACCAAATAATCTCACTGAAGCATCTCTGCAAAGTCCTTCTTCCCTCAAGGCCACTGCCCAGACCTTTGCTGTTGAAGGGTCTAGAGAAAGGCACAGGGTTCTGCGAAGTAGACACAGCAGCAGGATGCCTCAGATATTCAGGGAAAAGGCAGAGTCAGAAGGGACAGGAGCTTCATATTCTTTGCCTCCAAACTTGCTGTTCTTGACTCACAGAACCTTACATATGACTCCAGCTAGAACTGAGGTGAGGAAGAGTGGGTGTAGCTCTGGCTAAGAAATAAATTTCCAGGTACAAAAGGAAAATAAGAAGCTTTAAAGGAATTGAGCTCTGGAGTGAACATTCTCTTTCCTGACAACTTAAAAGCAGTCTGAAATATACCAGAAGGACTCTAAGTCATCAGAGTATTATAAGCATTAACAAAAAACACGTAGGGAAAGGAGACAATCTTTAAGTTATTTTTCAACCAACCTACGCAGCACCTGTCACAGACCATACAGGCTCTTTTCAGCTTAGGCAATCTCTCATCCGTCCTTGGTGCTTTGAGGCAAGAGCATCGTAACTGACTAATGCAGAGCTCAGAAAGTTTAGCTGCATGGAGAAAGGGATACAGACAAGGAGAGAAGGGTGTGGAGAAAGAAGAATCTAGATTTTAGATACAGCTCTACTTGTTTCATGTTGTAACTTTAAATAAACCACATTCTCTCTGAGCATTGGTTTTCTAGTCAAAATAGGTAACCATACCAACTTACCTCACAAGGTTGAGGTGACAATTAAATGAGACGACACATGCAAGTTGAAGTATGTAATGCATCCTAAATTTTTACTTAAACATGTGGCCTTATTACAGAATCACAAATGCTACAATTTCCTTCCAGGGTGAAAGTTAAGGTCAGCACATTTTTCAGTCTGATCTGACTATGTAAGTCATTCAGGGCCACAGGAAAATCAATCTCACCCCTCTTTGCCAAGTCATGATAATTTTTTCTTTTAAGGAGTAGACTTTCCATGTGAGTGGGTGGCAATAAAGTACGATTCTCGTTTTCCTCCTATCTTAATGCTAAAATTGCACTGTTCATTACTTAGGGTTACAGAAGATTTTCCTATTCTCCAGCTCCTTCTATGAAAATGCAAAAACCTATAAAAAGGGATTGTCAATAGCCACTAACAACTCATATTTAACAAAGATTAACTCAGCCTGCTGAAAATGAAAAGCTCAAAAATAAGGAAGCCAACAACAATTTGGCCAGGAATATCTGGATTTCAAAGAGGTTCCTATCAGCAACCACCATTGTCTTCAACTTCCAAAATGTTGCTCTGTCATGTCCTACTCTTTGTGACCCATGGACTATTAGCCCGCCGGACTCCTCTGTCCATGGGATTCTCCAGGCAAGAATACTGGAATGGGTCGCCATGCCCTCCTCCAGGGAATCTTCCCGACTCAGGGATTGAACCTGGGTCTCCTGCATTGCAGGCAGATTCTTTACCATCTGAGCCACCAGGGAAGCCCCAAATTCCCCCCTCCCATTTTCCATATTTCAGCATCTAAACATCTCTCAGACTATTTTCTTACTGAAAAACAAGACCTCATTCCCAAATTTGTTTTAGAAAATATGTTCACCTCTGGAATACATCCTAGGCCACAGGAGGCATGGACAAAGAATGAAAGGCATCAGTGAAGAGGGAAGGCACAGAAAAGGGAAAAACCAAAATGAACCGTTTCCATAGTTCTGATGAGAATCAGCAGCCCTGACACTTGGGAAAAAACTATTTTTTCCCCTAAATTCTTACTCCTAATTAAATAGAAAAATTGCCCATGACAATACTTGTGTGTGTGTGCTCAGTCACTCAGTCGTGTTCAACTGTTTCCACACCCATGGGCTGTAATCCATCAGGCTCCTCTGTCCGTGGGATTCTCTAGGCAAGAATGCTGGAGTGGGTTGCAGTTTCCTTCTCCAGAGGATCTTCCTGACCCAGGGCTCAAACCTATGTCTCGTGTGCCTTCTGCACTGGCAGGTGGATTCTTTACCTCTTGGCCACCTGAGAATCCCATGACAACACTTAGAAGGAAATTAAGTATGGAATTCTTCCTCATTTCTACTCTTAGTCCCACCTGTTGCTACAGTTTCAATATGTATATATTTAAACCTGTTGTGGATGTTACTGTTTGAAATCTGACCTCACAACCATCCTATGAAGAAAGTAGGGCAGGTTTTATGACTCCAGTTTTAAGGATGAGGAAACTGAGACTCAGATAATAGCAGCTCGCTATAGCTAAATTAAACCCAGCCCTTCTGACTACAAATCTCCAAAGCTGCCCAGCACATCATGGTGCTTCTCGAAGTCTTTTGGCTCCAGCCTCGCCAGAGAAGATAAATACCAGTCCCAACCTTCCTGTGACCATCTTTAATGGCACTGTTCACTGGGTTTTTGTGTCAAATATAACAGTTTCTGCAAGAGAACCCCAAGGTAGCACTAAAAGAAGTCAATCTAAATACTCATGGCAAACAAAGTTTGGCAAATGGCTGGGATAACAAATAATATTGTTCACTTAATACAAGTTTCTAACTAAATTAGTTAACCAGCTAGCTCTATGGCACCTGCAATTCAGTCTTGGAAGCCCACAGAAAAATACGCAAGATCCAAAGACAGAGACCTGGGTGGTAGTCCTGACTGTATCACTTCCTGGCTACCTGACCTTGGGTAACCTTCCCACCTTAATTCCCTCATAGGTAAATTAAAATAACCTTAATTACTGCCCCACAAATACTACCATGCATGCATGCTAAGTTACTCAGTTGCGTCCGACCAGCTCTTTGCAACCCCAAGGATGCTAACCTGCCAGGCTCCTCTGTCCCTGGGATTCACCAGGTAAGAATACTGGAGTGGGCAGCCATGCCCTCCTCCAGGGCATCTTTCCTACCCAGGGATCAAACCTATGTCTCTTACATCTCCTGCATTGACAGGTGAGTTCTTTACCACTAGTGCTGTCTGGGAAGCCCAAAAACTATTGTATGGAGGATTAAACGAGACAATGGATGTGACAGTCCTCAAAGTATAGTTTCTACAACTGAGCCATCTCAAAAACAACTTACCCCAAGGCTGTTTCAAAACATTAGTAATCAGTGTTTTCTCAACTACGTGCAACAAACTACTCCAACCAAAATGAAGGAATATTCATTCAGGTTTGTCCTATTTTTCAAAATTATTTTTAGTGTCATAGAAACCCGTCTACAAATGGTTTTACTTGACTTGAAGGCTCCTATAAATACTCATATGTAAGCTGCTGCCTCAAAGCTGCTATGAAAATCTGCTTGTCATGATGGAACATTTACTAAACATTTCCCAGGTTCTAGTCATATTCAGCATTTTTGAGAGTTTATGTCAACTGATTCTCACAAGAACCCTTTGAAATATACTTTATTTCCTCTTTATAGCTGAAGAAACTGAGGTTCACAGAGAACAAGACATTACTCAACATAAAACACATGTCTGTGACACTGAGGAAAAGAATCACCAAGGTGTTCAGTGCCAAGGAGAAACTTGGAACATTGTTATCCAGTGATTACAGAGCACAGTCTCAAGAGTTGAACTACCAGGGTTCAAATCTCGAATTCACCATGAGTTTCCTCATTTGTAAAATTAGGTTAACAACAGTAATCTGTTTTATAACTTAGTAAATGAGTTAATACATCTACTTGGAACACCTTGGGATTTCCCTGGTGGCCCAGAGGTTAAGAGTCTGTGCTCACAATGCAGGGAGCACGGGTTCAATGCCTGGTTGGGAAACTAAGATCCTGCGTGACCCACAGTGCAATCAGAAATAATAAATAAATAGTAGATGTGCACATGCTGCTGCTGTTTAGTCGGCAAGTCATGTCTGACTCTTTGCAACCCCACAGATTGTAGCCCACCACGCACCTCTGTCCATGGGATTCTCCAGGCAAGAATTCTGGAGTGGAGTGTCATTTCCTTCTCCAGGGGATCTTCCCAACCCAGGGATCGAACCCGCATCTCCTGCATTGGCAGGGGATTCTTTACCGCTGAGCCACCTGGGAAGCCCCGTATGTACACACACACATATACAGCACCACCTGGGAAGCCCAAATGCTACTGTATGGAGCATTAAATGAGACATGGATGTGACAGTCCTCAAAGTATAAAGTGTCTACAAATAAGCCATCTCAACAACTTTCTGTATAAAAGAACCCCTATCCCATTGTACACCCAATACATTAGATATTATAGTCATCATTTCACCCCGCTTATCCAAACCTCCCTTCCTCTTTTCCCTGTCCTGAAATGTGTATGCTGACTAGCCTAAAGTTCTCTTACACACATTTTACGCATTACTGCTGTTCTAATTTTGCCTTCTCTTCCTTTTAACTGTAATGCCTCCCTCCTTCCTTATGAATATAAATCTCACTCAGCCTTCAAAGCTAGCTCAGACCTAGCCCTTCTGTGACATATTTTGTGACTTTGCCAGCCCACAGTGATTTCTTCCTTCTCTGAACCCTTTCTACCATCAATCTAACCTTTAGAAATCACTTGATTTCGAAAGGTTGACTAATCTAATTTCTAATCACTTGACTCTGAAGATAAATGATTTAGCTCAAATCCCTAATTTCTGAAATAGAAAAGAAGGCTTCAACAGTTAAACTGCCTATGGTGAAACAAAAAGTTACATGGCAAAGGAGAGATGTGAATCCAGATATTTTAAATGTTTGCAATGATCTTTCCACTATACAATGCTAATTTTTTCTTCCCTGAGATTCTGTACAAGTTCTCAAAAGTGAAAGCACGCATTATATAATTTATCTGATTCCAGGTATTTCACTTATTTTGTAGTCTTCATGGAAACTAAAACACTGGCGTTATTAGCTCTTCACTAACTGATTAGCAGATCAATCTTTCATTGCAGTCTTTTTCCCCAGGAGTAAAAATGTTAGTAAACATAGGTCTCTATAGAACTTAAATTCTCATCATCAGCTATGCCTCAGAATGTGATAGGACTGAAGAGGGAATTATATCCATAGATGTCCCAAGAGGCACATCACAGGGTCCGACAACAGAAGACTCATTCTATATCACTGAAACTTGGAAGTATAAAAAACACAGTCTTAAGCTGTGTTATTATTAATATTAGGGCCCCTCCAGGGATTCAAGTCCACAATAGAGAGAGGGGATTTCCAGTTTACTCCCACAAAGACCAAGCCTCCTTTTGTAGAATTAAATCAGGCTCAAATTACTTCATAAAGTTGTTAGGTCCCCTAAACGAGAACTAGATACACACAATGTCCTAGAAAGGGATTAAGGCTGGGCTTAGAAGGAGTGGAAAGGAAGAAAGGTCTTAGAAAGAAAAAAGAAAGTTATCTTCATGCCCAGGCTGAGAGAGGAGAAGAGGCAAAGAGCACCAAAGCTGCTCTCCAGAAAGGAAGGAAGAGCAAGCATGGGGTGTTCATGCACATCAAAACTCGGTGAGCTGGAGAGCTGAGTAGCTATTTAATATTTGGCAAGCAACTACTTTTATGAGCCTGTTTGTTCATCATTATGAAGATAAAATGAGACAATGGGTATGAATATGTTATGCAAACTGTGCAAGACAGTGCACATGGCGGGGATCAAGAAATAAACACGGTGAGCCAACACTTCAACGTGTGTATTCAGAGGTTCTTCCATCTATCAGGGAGAGAGAAATTCAACCACAAGTCCCTACTACTGAGGAGGGAACATACACGGTGGGCACTACAGGAGCAAGCCCTTTTTGGGGGGGATACCACATGGCAGCAATGCCATAAGAAAGGGGTACTGAAAGGAGAGTACTTGAAGATGAACTTTTCATCCAAGAACATGTGAGCCATATACTGACCTATGCCTCCTCTTTCAAAAGTCTGCGAGCATTACCACATAGAACAAACCATAGAGCCAAAGTCTCTGAAAGAAAAATGCACAGAATCTGTGACATGGAACTAATGCAGTGCTGTAAAGGATCTTAGACAACGTCTGCTTCAGTGCTCCCACTTGACAGTTTAGAGAATCAAACTCCAAAGACGCAAAGCGGTTTAACTAAGAAGACACAGTGGCACATGTTTTAAAATAATTTTTTATTTATGTACTTATTGGCTGTGCTGGGTCTTGGTTGGTGCTTGGGCTTTTCTCTAGTTGCACTGAGCGGGGGGCTACTCTCTGCGGCGCACAGGATTCCTTTCCCACTGTGGTGGCTTCTCTTGCTGCTGAGCACAGGCTCTAGGACTTCAGTAGTTGTGGTTTCCAGGTTCCAGAGCAGAGGCTCAGTGCTGCTTAGTCACTCAGTCGTGTCCGACTCTTTGTGACTCCAAGGACTGTAGCCTGCCAGGCTCCTCTGTCCATGGGATTTCCCAGGCAAAATTACTGGAGTCAGGTGCCATTTCCTTCTCCATCAGGCTCAGCAGTGGCACATTTTTAACAAGTAGTGGTACAAACACTTCTAACCACAACATTATTCTTCTGTGTTCCTACAGCATCTTATGCATACAAATTACCATGCTATACTAAAATCCTATTTAAATGTCTGTCCTCTCCCCTTCTGGACTGGAAGATGTCAGTGGACAAGGCCTACGCCCAACTTAATCTTATATCCCCAGCACCTGGCTTGTGTTTAGACGCTCAAGTGAACTGAACATATCCCAGTTAGCTGTTTTGTAAATTTGAGGGGAAGGTATGAGATTCTGGGAAACTTGCTACTTTGGCCTCCATTCTGAACTTGGGTACAGAAAGACAGTAAACAATCATAGGCAGACAGGGACACTAAGGTAAAAATGGGTCCCTGGGAGCAAGGTCATCCTAATACCACAGTCCCACTAAGTTTATTATACTGTTGGAGTTTGATGAGTAGGCTCTAAGAGTCTCCTTCAATCATTTTACAATGACCTTTGCTGAAACAACAATAACACAAATAAGATAGTGAAATTATTGGTGGAGATATAGTGCAATATTATGCTCATGTGGTTTTTTTTGAAGCATTCACAACTACATAACTGTTTAAAAGAAGCAGACACAACGGTCAATGTATGGCAAAACCAACAGGATAATGTAAAGAAAATTTTTTTAAAAAAAGCAGACACAACAGAATTTTCACAGAGTAAAAGGGTTAAATTTAAGGAATCTACTGATGGAATAATTTAAGAGTCAGAAGATGGGAATTCTGGTCTCCATTCTCTCACTAACTTTTTATTTGACCTTGTGCAAACCATTCCATCTCTCTGGGCTTAGAAGAAAGACTTGGAAGTTCTAGATCCTAGTTCTCAGGAAACTTAAACAAGCCACTTGGCCTCTTCAGATCCACATTTCCCTCATTTATAAAATAATATGGGTGATATAACAACTCTAACAACCTAGGATTCTAAGCTATAGGCTACTGTTGCTATGAACAACAAAATTCTATGGAATCAGTATGTTTGTATTAGAAACAGGACATATTGATAAAATATTTGAGAGAGAGAAGCCTCAGACCTCACTTGAGCTTCCCACCCCAAGCTTCAATTCAAATATTTCTCTCGAACTACACACAAGCACTGGCCCAGGCTACTGTACTTTGAATTCCCCTATTCTTAAAGACTGACCAGAGAAGAACAGAAACACATGCTTCCCAGATCACACATCAGGCTGGTCTCATGGTGGTCTCCCTCTTTTCCACCGGTGCACTTTGCTTATGCCATCCACTGTCTGGACTGAGCCAACGTGTCCCTTTTGATTTAAATTCTTTAAAGCTCAGTTCAAATCTCACTACTTCCATTCTAGCCCACATCCATCTCTCCCTCTTTCAAACATCCACAATACAATACACTGTTTGTGGTAGAGATTAAATGATATTTGTAAAGAACATGGCACCACACACGACATAGAGCAGTGGCTCAAAAAAGGACAGTAGTTGGTGCTTTACCACACCTTCAGCACTAATCACAGAACCTTTAATTCAGTACGTCCTAAATTTAATGTGCTTGTGAATCACCTGGAGATCTTATTCAAATGCAAATTACGATTCTGTAGGCATCAAGTGGGACCTGATAATCTGTAGTTCAAAAACCTCCTGCTTAAGGAGGGTTCTGTGCCCATCAGTCTTTAGACAAGCTCACTGCCTAACCATTGTCTATTTGTGCCTTTTAATTACTATTGCTGTGTATTAAAGAATAAGCAAATCCTAATGCCAAAGTATATTAAAAGTAGAGGTAGTGTGTGTGTGTATGTATATATGTATATGTATATATAATGCATGTGTGTGAGTGTGTGTGTCAGTCGCTCAGTCATGTACAACTCAGCGACTCCAGAGACTGTAGCCTGTGAGGCCTCTCTGTCCATGGGATTCTCCAGGCAAGAGTACTGGAGTGGGTTGCCATTTCCTTCTCCAGGGGATCTTCCCGACCCAGGGATCAAATCCATGTCTCTATGTCTTCTGCATTGGCAGGCAGGTTCTTTACCATCTGAGCCATCAGGGAAGCCTATATAATGTATAAAATATATATTTTAGAAAATTTATGAATTTTTGCCTAGCTAAAACAATTTATGACATTTTGATTCCACTTGTTTTACTTAGTATGAATAGAATGCATATTCACATAAAACTTTGATATAGTTCTATGTATTTTGGCATCTAGTATTACTGATAAAAGTAGAGAAAATTTATTATCTTAGTGATTGAAAAAAAATTCAAATGAGGCTTGAAACTTCCAATCCGATTCTGAGAATATAAAGAAATACTATGCTGTTAAAAAAAAAATCCAGGAAATTAAAAAATGATACAGTATTATTAACTCAAGTACATATTTTGTTCAAATTTCACAAAATTTTATGCTAGTGTCCATTATTTGTTTTCATACCCCATTCAAGACTCCATATTGTATCCAATTGCTTTGAGCAGCTTCAGTTGCATGCAACAAATTCTGATAAATTCTCTTTTCATTTTATTCTATTACAAATAGTTTCTAATTTTCCTTGTTATGGCTTCTTAGATACACCCATCATTTAAAAGTAGACCATTTAATTTCCAAATACATGGGATTTTGGTTAAAGTATCTTCAATACTAATTTCTCATTTTGATACTAATTTTGCATTTAACTGCTTTCTTCTCTGCAATTGCCCTCTTTTTTTTCAGTCTTTTATTGAGACACTTGATGGCTAAGTTGAAGATCTCTCTTGGTAAATGTCACATTGTGCTCGAAAATATGTGGATTATTTTCAAACATCTTTTGATATTGATTTCTAACATAATTCCACAGTGATAAGAGAACAGACTCCATATGATTTTAATACATTTAGACCATGAAACTTTTGCACCTTGTTTTGTTTCCCTGGATATGTTCCAGTGTCTCCCAGTTTACAGTCTATGGGAACTTACATAGAAATCTTAAGTTCCTACAAATTCTATTGTTGTATAAAAATTGTATACAGCTAATTATGTTGGATTGGTTCATAGTGCTTTTCAGGTCTACTATAGCCTTCTATTTCTCTGTATATTCATTCTATTAATTTTTGAGTGTTTGATACTGAAACTTCAACTAAAATCTTAATTTACTACATAAAAAAATAATTGTAATACATAGTGGAACTATATGTAACCTTATATATTTTCCAAGTCTCCTGTAAATGTGTTATCACACTTTCAAAATTAAAAAAATTAACAACAACAACAAGACAAAAGCAGAGGTAGTAAAATGATCCCTTAATAAATTTTTAAAAAAGAAAAGCTCCTGTTGATGCCAACTCTGTTGATCCAAGGACCATAGTTCCAATAGGAGGGGAAGTTTCTGGAAACTTTTTAAAATGTATCTTGTCTATTCACCCAGACAGAAAGATCTTAGAAGAGAGATATTATGTCTCATTTTTCTTAGCATATATACCCTATACAGAGTTGTTCAATAAACACCTGTGGATTTACCAAATCTGCAGTCTCTAGATACTCTAGATAATCCCTAGAACACCTATACAATCTTGATTTTCAAATTCAAACACTGAGACATTTGATGTTGAAATAGTTCACTTGGTCACTGGAATTGGGCTCACAGAAACAGAGGCAGGGAAGAATCTGAGAGAAAACTTACCTCATAATCAGTGAGAATATAATACACAGAAAAAACAATATATACAAATGGATGCTTATTCCTTGTTTAAGCACTAAGGTCATTAAAATGCAATCTTAACTGGACTTCAAATTCAGGTACAAACTGTGAAAGAAGACACATTTTCAGGCACATGTGTGTGTGTGTGTGTGTGTGTGTATACACAATATATATATATTATTATATATTAATATGGTTATTATATAATAGTAATTTCTTAAAATTATTATTATATATAATAATTATAGTAATAATTAACTGAAAAGGTATATAATGAGCTTGATATCATTTTTTAGTGGAACAGAAACATTTTTCAATGACTCTTTAATGTGCAATTAATCTCAAGGCCTCAGGCACCCAATGAAAACACATTTCAAGCAAAAAAAAAGAGAGAGAGAGAGAGAGAAACACCCTTCAATTTTCCCATCAACCTGGCCAGTGATAAGATCCCCAAATTCCATTGCCCACAATTATGCTACAGAAATTCAAAAGACTCGGCTGTGTATCAAGACTGCCTATTTTAAGCGCCCCCTGAGATTTCCAATTATTGAAATACTTGCTAAAACTCCATAATTCAAATGGGACCAAAATTCTTAAATGTTACTGGGAGGCTGTACTTGGACTTCCTATCTAAGCACCAAGAAAATAATATCAGGCATGCATGCCACCTGCTCACAGAATACTACATAGGTAGCTTAAACTGTGAGACAAATCTACTAAAAATCAACCTTTAGAACAAAAACACCTTTTAAAGTCACTGAGCTTGTCATAAACAGGCATCTGCTTCTTAACTCATAGAAACCTTTCAATAAAACCACTCAGCAATATTTAACTGAGATGTTAACAAACATAGACACCTTAAAAGAAGACAGACTCTGCAAGTCTGAGAACTGCTATTAAGCACAGAAACACAGAAGCACAGAATTGTTGTCAAGCACTAGATTCAAGGTGGGTTTATGAGTTTTAATAAATCAATGTTATTACTTCAGAGAAAACAGTTGGGAGTCAGTCCACAGGAAAATGGCCTCTATTACTTTCATCAGAAGTCTAGTCTCCAGGGCAAGGTGAATTCTGTGGTTCATGCCAGGCAGGTAGTCTTCTTAGAGAATAACACTACCCAAAGAGAGTTTCAAATCTCAAGCCACTGAAGCAGTTATAAACACATACCCATACAAATGAGTATCTTCCTACCTGTGGGTACCTAACTGGTAATTAGACCCAAAACAAATGTCTTCAACAAGGTAGGAGAGCAGGAGCATGTACAGGAGGATCAGGTTCTTGCATAAAAATTGAAGCACTGATTTCACTCTCGTTTCTCCCTCCTTTTCCTGGCCTTTCTTCAAGACTCATCCTTTGTGAAGCTTTCTCCAATAACTTTAACTTTCACTAATCGTTCCATCTATTGGATGCCTGAAATACTAGTCTCAACTAATTATTCTAGATTCCTTTTTGTTAACTGTTTTATGTTTTCCTTTTGTCTCTCAAATTAGAGTCTGAGTTGCCTGTAAGGCGGGTACACTGCCTAGCCCCTAGAGGGAGCTAATTATTAATATTACTAATAATAAAATAATAATAATAGGAGGTAATATAACTGACTGGCAATAATGGAGTCAAACAGACCGAAGCTCAAATTCTAGTCCTACCATTTGAATGTGAACACATTACTTACTTTCTCTAAGCCTCAGTTTGGTGGTAAAAATTCGACAAGAGATCTATTTGAACACCTAATACAGGGTTTGTCATATAATGAATGCTCAAAAAGCTTAGTTACCTTTCCTTCCCACTTAATAAGCACTTGTTGATTTGAACTGAGTTAGAGTAATTCTCCTAGGGGACTGCCAATAGCACTATGGTACACTCTCTTACCTTCCCCATTACACTCTTCCCTGTGCCTTTGTCATTTCCTTACAAAGGTCCCTTTAGATTTTCTACTCAGCTGTCCTAAGAAAAAGCCAACTACGCAAGTCACCCAAGTAACTATTCAGAATGGTCATATTTACGGGCCAGCAGGAGGGCTACACCTACATCTCACTTTCATCACCCCCAAGCCAGCTCTCTCTCCCTGTAGGTCTCCCAGTAAGAAAATGAGAGAGAAAACGAGAGAAGCAGTCAGAAGAGGAAATGGAGATAAATAGCTCCATGGTCCCTCTGTGCCTGCCTCTTGGGAGGAAAGACCTAGGTCTAGTCTCCAACCTCAACTCTAGTGAGGAAAGGAAAAACCACCAAGAAACAAGCCAAAAAACAACAAAAAGGAACCCTTTTCATGGTCCAGAAGAAAAAGCGACCCCTTTCCCTCACCTCTTCATTTCTTCAAGCCCCTCACCAGTCAGTTCCACTATCATCTCCCACCCCAACCATGCGCCCAGGGTCAGTTTTCTCCTCCATAAAATCAGAAACTCTGTAAACCAATTTGTCTTAAACAGATCTCATTCATGCTTTTATCAGCTAGAGGTCACATATTCTCCCAACCTTAACCATTCCAAGTTGGAATATCCCTTTTAAAACAAAAGAAAAGAAAAAAAAAATTAAGTTCCCCATCTACTGCATTAAGGCAAATCTCTTTTTTATTTGTGACACTTTAATGATCCAGAATATTTTACCTCGGTCATCATCCTTTCGACTGGAAAAAGCCACCATCACTTCCACAGCAAAACACATACCCCCTTCCAAAAAGCTTTTATTAATCCACCTATCCCGACACACACACACACACACACACACACACAAACCCGGGGCTGCACAAAAGACGAGAATTGTACTATTCTTAAATGACTTCCCCACGCTTTACAGGTAGGTCCGTGTACACCTGGGCTCCCACATCTGTGATCTGGTCAACCTTGAGGTCAATACTGACATCAGCCTTCGACCGACCAGGTGAAAAAAAATACCCCTTTGCCCTCTCCACCTCACCACGCCGCCCCTCAAAATACCTATTTTAATTCCTTACTCGCCCCCCCAAACCCCCCCCCCGGCCTCACAAAGCAGAACCCATTTTATTGGCCTTAAATGTCCCTCCGGGGACCCTTTTCACCTCAGCTTTTGACGTATAGAGGCGGAAGAGTCTGTCCCCTCCGCGACCCCTCAGAAAGAAAGAAGAAAAAAAACAAACTACTTGTTACGACTCTTCTCTGTCGGATAAAGTCGCTCCAGCGTATTCTGGGGGGTTGGAGCCGACTGAGCGGCTGTTTTACCTCAGCCCTCACGACCAGGGCCGCCCCCGCGCCCCCGCGCCCCCCGCAGGACCCCGCCGCCCGCCGCCCCAGACCCCCGCGTTCGTCGCCGTGCCACCTCCCCGGCCCCGGAGCGGCGCCCCCGGCGGCGGCGGCCGGGCACCTACCAGTCGGTGTGCGGCTCGTCGACGACCAGCAGCACCTTGGCCTTCCTGGCGGCGGCGGGCGCGGGCGCGGGCGCGTCCACCAGGCCGGCCGAGGCGGCGGTCTGCTTCACCGCCTGGGACAGCGAGCTGAAGAAGCTGCTGCCCACCGACGGCGCCGGGGCCGGCTGCGGCGCGGGCGCCGGCGCGGGCGGCGGCCTCCGCTCGGGCCCCGGGGAGGCGGCCGGGGGCGCCGGCGGGGCCGCG
>ML660201.1:52657573-52710573 GCA_007570785.1 Antilocapra americana
GCGGCGGCGGCTGCTGGGGCTCCGGCCGCTGCAGGTCGGTCATGTAGCCATTGGGCAGGTTGGCGATGAAGCTGCTGTCCGACAGCCGGCGCCGCAGGAAGTTCATCATCTGGCTGAGGGGCCGGGGGCGCGCGGGGCGGCGGGCCGGGGGCGCAGAGGGCGAGGCGCGGGCGGCGGCGAGGGGCCGAGGGGCCGAGGCGGCTGAGGCGGCCCGAGCCCGGTCCGCGGCGCGCGAGCCCGGCAGACAGACAGCCGCGGAGGACTGGGCCGGGCGCGCGGGGCGGCGCGAGGCTCGGCGCCGGGGATTGGGCGGGGCCGGGGGCGGGGCCTCGGGTCGCCCCGCCCCTCTCCGCAGAGCCGGCGCCGCCCCCGACTCGCCGCCGGGGCCGCGGGCGGGGAGCCTCGGGGCTGCAGGGCCTGGGGACTCGCGGTCCGCGGAGGGCCAGGCCTCCTGCGACCTGGGCGCGGCAGCCCGTCCTGCTCCCCGAGAAGTGGGTGAGGGGAGCCGAGAGCCCCTTCCCCCTTTTTGACAGGGGGAGAAAAGAACCGTGTCCCACCCGAGACGGAGGCGAGGGAAACTGTCCCCACTCTCTTGGGAGCGAAGAGAAATGTTAGCCTCCCCACCCTGAGGTGAGAGAGGGAGCCATTCCCCTCGCGCGCGCGGACACGCAGGTGCGCACACACAGACACACACAGGCTGGAATGAGAAAGAAAAGAACCACCTCCCTTCCCAAAGCGAGGAGAAAGTGCCATCTCGCCAAACCCCAGGTGAGGGAGAAAGGAATAATCCGCCCCCAGTAACACACACCACACTCTACACACACACCCCTGTGGTGAAACGAAGAACTATCCCTTGCTCAGTGCTGGGAGAGAAAGTCACCCCCTCACACCCTAAGGTGACAAGACAAAACCTCGTGAGGAAGCCAAGGGTCATCTCCTCCACTTTGGGGAGTAAGGGGGTGGGGGACAGGCCCTCTGCACCCGCCTCGGAAGGGTGTGTGAGATGCACTTTCAGCATCTTTACCTTAGCGATGCCTCACCTCAGAGCATCAGAGAGAGGAAAAGTGAGAAGCTGGAGACCCCCTCCCCCCGGAGGAGCCCCCCCAAAGTAAGTGAGACGTCTAGGACTCCCCAACCCCTTCTCTATCCTTGCTAACAGGCATTGGTACATCCTGTGTTGTACCAAGAAAGTCACCTGTTTAAGATCGAATGTCTTTTTTCCTGTTCATTTACTGGCCAGATCTGCCTTGACCTCCATGAAGTCTTCTGATTAGTGCCTTCCCGTGGGTGCTCCCTAAATCTTGTATGCCCCCCACCCCCAGACCTTTGTTTTCACCTCTCAGGAGATATATTTAATCCCCTCGTTGAATTGGAGCAGGCTGCGGCAGATACACATCACATTCAGACCACTCGGAGTGATGTGTGACCTTTGGCAAAATCAGACCCCCCAGCCTACATTCCCCAGCTAGTAAAAGGAGATCACATTTTACAAAAGTGTTCCACACAGCCAGTGAGATCATGTATGTGAAGCTCCTGGCACACGGTAAATATTCTAGGAGTGGTAGCCGGATTCTTTTTCTTATTGGAACTCAGTGCTCAGTAAGTTAAGAATGTACTGGGCTGAATGGAATCACTGAGCAGCTTGGCGCTAATGTTGGCAGGCAGTCCTTGCTTCCTACATCCCAGCTGGCACTCAGCTTGGGAGCTGGAGATGCACCGTTCAGCCCTGAGCCAGAGACCCCGTGATGCCTGAGAGGTCTTCGGTCAACTGTAGTAATACAGCGACCCTCTTATCTCCTCCCTGGCTTTCCCGATAGCTCAGTTGGTAAAGAATCCGCCTGCAATGTGGAAGACCTGGGTTTGATCCCTGGGTCGGGAAGATATGCTGGAGAAGGGATAGGCTACCCACTCCAGTATTCTGGCCTGGAGAATTCCATGGACTGTCCATGGGGTATCAAAGAGTCAGACACAACTAAGCGACTTTCACCCATCTCCCTAAAGACGTGATTAGGAAGTGGCCTCTGTGAGTTCTTGTCCATGTGGGCTAGAGGGGAGAGAAGGGAGGATCAATCACCACAATAAGATGTGAGAAACGCTGTAATACAAGGGATTCATTCTGCCTCTGACGCTTAGGGATGGCTTCTCAGAGGAGGTGACACTTGTGATGGGTCTCCAAGCAGCTGTAAGAGTTTACCAGCAGAGAAGCGGGGAAAGCACGCAGACAGGGAAGTCCTGGAGGAATGCTCCTTCATGACTCCTCCAGGAGGCCTTTCCTCGGTTCCCATGTTGGGCTGTGTTTCATTGCCTGTGCTTGGATTCATCAGAGTCCCTGAAGAAATGAAAACAAAATATCCAGGTGACTAGAATGTAAGCATCTCAAAGATAGGATTGTGTCATGGTCATTTTTGGACCCCAGCATCAAGCATACTGCCTGATACATAGCAAGGGCTCGGCTGTTTTACAATCCAACTGTACCCAACTTAGTTCTTGAGTCTATTGGAGAATAAAACTAGTAAGTCACTAATATGTTAAGTCAATAAACTTTGATTAATATATTGTCCTTCCTAGAAGTACTGTTTTAGAAAATGAGGGGACTCTTTGCAAAGGCATGAATCTGTAATCAGGCGATTTCAGACACTGTATCACTTTTGTTTATGGATGAGTGGATTATCTTTCTTTTCATATTTCACTAAGTAATTCCCCCTAACCATTAAGCTTGTAGTGCACATATGGTATTCAAAAATCAACCAGTTAACAAACGTGTTTTGAGAACCTGATACACACAAAGCATGATGCTAGGCACTGGAGGGTAGAGGAGACTCAAGGACGAAGAAAATACAAGTTCAGCCCACAAGAACACAACTTGGAAACAGGTGAACACATAACTAACAATAGCAGAGAAGTCTGTGTGTGACCTTTCAATATTCATTCAAAGGACGGATGCTGCTCCGAAACTGACCACCTGATGCCAAGAGCCAACTCACTGGAAAAGACCCTGATGCTGGGAAAGACTAAGGGCAGAGGAGAAGGAGATAACAGAGGATAAAATGGTCGGATGGCATCACCACCTCAATGGACATGCCTTTGAACCAACTCCAGGAGATGGCGAAGTACAGCGAAGGCTGGTGTGCTACAGTCCACAGGGCTGCAAATAGCTGGACATGACCTAGCAACCGAACAACAACAACTGTGTTATCACCAGAAAGTGAAGCAGGCAGTGAGCGTCAGAAAAGCCAGAGGAGGAAGAGATCTCTGGGGTAGAAGAGGTTTCACCAGGGAGGGCTTATAAAGTGGGCAGGATTCAGATAACCAGGACAGACTGGAGGAGACAATGAAGACGGAGGAGATGGCAAGAGCAAAGTCAGGGACGATGCACTGGGTAAGTCATAAGAATGTGTAGATCTATTCCTTGGTGGCAGAGACCTTCCCTGTATTAACATTATACTCCTTAAGCCTTAGAATAGCACCTGGCATGTGGAATGCACTCAAATGTCTATAGAGGTGCTCTGAGGGGCTGTAGTTATGCATATATTTCTTTTGTTCGTGTCTATCCAGCTATTTCTTAAATTTTTTAATTTGTTATTTGGCCATGCCAGGTCTGTGGCACATGGGATCTTCTGTCTTCCTTGTGGCAGGCAGAATCTTTAGCTGTGGCATGTAAATTCATAGTTGAGGCATGTGGGATCTAGTTCCCTGAGCAGGGATCGAACCCAGGCCCCCTGCATTGGGAGCACAGACTCTTAGCCACTGGACCACCAGGGAAGTCCCTATCCAGCTACTTTTTTAGATGGCAATCCCAGTGAGGAATTCTGTCTCCTAGTTCTCTTAGAATGATCTGCGAAGCCTGATATAATATCCAACACACAGGAAGTCTCCAAGTCTTGAGTGCTAGATCAAAATGTTCCCAGAGAATTGCTTACATAGAGAGTTCTTCACTGATACAATGGAGGCCCACAAGACCGGTAAAAATATTTATCAGACTTTCCACTCATTCACAATTATCTTCTGGTTGGTTTTAGTAAGATATTACTCTTGCAGAAGAACAGACGATTTTCTTATGATTGAGCATGGAAGGTTATTAATCAGTTGACTAAGGCCAGAAGATTTTCATTTGTTGGCACAACTGTAAATCGCATTTGCTTAAACCAACATCTTCTGTGTTCCTCTGAGTCCTTGTCAAGAAGTGTCTTTGCAGCGTGCAAAGACGTATTATAAATGGGCTTGGGTTTTTAATGAGCTGTAATTCAAAGTTTTCCTTATCCTTACCTGTGGATCTAGGATCCAGATGCAAGGAGAACACAGTGCTCTTCATCTGTCTTGCGTGGTAGTCGCTCAATCATGTCTGACTCTTCACAACCCCATGGACTGGAGCCCACCAGACTCCTCTGTCCATAGGATTCTCCAGGTAGGCATACTGGAGTGGGTTGCCATTTCCTTCTCCAGGGGATCTTCCCGACCCAGGGATTGAACCCATGTGTCCAGTATTGGCGGACTCTTGACCATCTGAGCCACCAGTGCCTTTTCTCTGGAACTGAAGAAAGAGCAGGATTAGGAAATGCTGTAAAATAGAAAATTCTGCTGCACTTAGGCCCTTTTCTACCTACCTTCCTCTGAGACCAACTAGCATCATCCCTCGTCTGCAGAGGGAAGGCATTTCTCCCAGAGCAACTGGTGAGGAAGGCAGGAGGTGGGGGGTGTCTCCCCCATCTTTCTTAATCATTCAGGGATTGACTAAACCAACTGTCAGAATCTTGGATGTCTCTTCCAAGCCTGGAAGCCTGGGACTCTTTGAGGTCCTTCCCTGTGTAATCTTTATCTTCCCACTGAATTGTAAACACAAGCTAACATCTGGCGACCGAAGATGAAAAGAATCCTGCTAAAATCAGGAACCAATTTAAATGCTTAACCGCCTCTCGGATTTCTCTCTTCCCCTTGAGCTGTAACAGTGCAGTGGAGAAGGCTCACAGGCAGCCAGGCTGGCTACAGGAGCGTTCTGCAGGCAGAGCTCAAAAACCAGAGCTTAAAGGCAAACTTAGGTGCGCTGTCTCATTCCCTCCCAAACACGGAAGTTTGTTGGAATGTAGGTATTATCCTTGTCCCACCCTCATGCCTTAGGATCTGGGACCCCATTCAGACCCAGCTGCCCTAAGGTGAGGTAGAGTTTGGGTTCAGAAAGTATAATAGGTCCTTGTCCTGGCTCTGTCACTCACTGGCTTTGCAATTTTCAACAAGCTGCTCAGCAACCTGGGCCTCTTATGTAAACCAGAAGGAACAGGTCTTCCTTGGGCCTCTCATGAGATAACGTGGGAACGCTTTGAAGGTGACAAAGCTTTACTGGAAGAGGCATCATTATTGCCTCCCATGCTATCTTGTGACCTGTCATCTGGAGAACCTGATTGAACTGAGGGTTTGTCATCTCCATTCCAGTAGGCCTCTGTGACCATCAGCCCTGAGGATGCCCTCCGCCACTCCTGCACAGAAGACAGCTATGTCCCCGTCTTTGAATTCTCTGAAGGTGGCGCATCACCTGGGCCACTTTGCTGTCTTTAGGAATCTCACAAATATAAGTTCAACTCCTAAACCTGCCTCATGGCAGCTGTGTCCTTCTGAAGAAGTCCCTCTCAGCCTCAGTTTCCTGATCTGTAAAAGAATGGCAATAATCATCACAATGACCTTGAAGGACTATTTGGAGGCCTAAATAAGATCAAGTATGCGAGTGTATTTTATCAGCTGTAAAGCACTGAGCAAATGTTAGCTATTAATATTTCTGATGCCAGGGGAATCAGAGAACTTGCCACTAGCACAACTAAAATGCAAAATAAGACCTCTTCTCATACATACGTATCACCACATTACACACCCAAGGCAATTCATAGAAGGCACAAGGTGCACCTCTGCAGCTACTCCTAGGCTAAGTTATAGCTGCCAGAATAAAGATAACAAGCACTTTAATGACTTCTGCCTTTCTGGATGACCTTGAAGAAGGAACTTCACTTCTATCTCCAGGTTTCTATTTTCTGGCCTGGAAAAGAGGAAGGAGAGGGAGCTAAGCTGGGTGATCCCTAAGGTCTGGTGCTATGAGATTTTCTGGACAGGGCCCCACAGAGGGAAGTAAGCACCTGACATCACCAGGCTGAGCTGGAGAACACAGGGACAGAGGCTAAACGCTGGCAGATGGCTTTAGGAAGAGAGAGAAGCTGGGGCGCCCAGAAGCAACACAGGTGGCCTGAATTCTAATTCCAAGTCTGCCCCTGACTTAAGGCAGTCAGAGATGGTCCCCTTGCCAAGTCTCCGTTTCTCAGTACTGGGAACATAATAATAACTGCAACTGATTAGATGCTGACCGGATACCAGAACTGCCCATGTATCATCTCATTTACCCTCTCATAATGGAGGTGTTAAACATCCCCCTTTTGCCAATGAAGCAGTTAGACTTCAGAGAGAGTATGCCAACTAACGTGAGCTCTTAGAACTAAAAAGTTACAAAGCTCTAAGTCAGGTCTGGCTGTGTGCAAGGCCAGTGAGATTCTGCATTAGGGTGGATCGACAGGAGTCTTTAGAAGGGTGACATTCATCAGCAGCTTGCCTAATAAACACATTTATTGGAAGCCATAGAAAAAATAATAGGCCTCTTGGACTCTCCTCAGCTTCCCTGCCATCTCCCTTTGCCCAAATTCCTGCAGACATGGGAGGCTTGGAATCCTGTATAAACATTCCCGCTCCAGGAACAAGCTGGCCTCAAGCAAGAAGAATCTAGCTGATGAGACACCCCTTCCCCCCATACACCCCACTCCTACACCCACCAAGCTTGGACCACAGCTCCCACAGAGCAGCTCTGGCCTCTTGTGGGATGCGAGTTTCTTGGTTGTTGCCATGGTGATAGAGGAACATTTCTGTCATGCAGGCAGGAGCAGCACAGAGTGGGTTTTCCCTGCCTGGGAAACTCAGAGAATTCATCAGAGGTTGTTTTGTAGCAGCAGCATCTGCACATCACTTCACAAATAAGTAAAAGAGCATCCCTTCCACTTAGCATTTAACCCCACCCCAGGGACAGAGCTGAGCCTTCTGTATCAAGTCCACGCAGGAGGCAACCCCCTCTCTCCACCTCTGGTACACTTCCTCTTCAAGGAGGTACCTTCCAGGTGGTAGGACGAGATATTTACAAGAGGCCAGTAAATGAGCTGTTTACAGAAACAGTGGGCAGTTCTTGACTCCCCATCCTGCTCCACCACTTCTAGACCGTGGATCAATTAGATCGTTAGAGTCAGACCCAAGTGGTTTATCCTTTGCCTCAGCCACCTATTAGCCAGGCAGCCTCCGGCAATTTCTTTAACGAGACTCTGTTTATTTATCTGTAAAGTGGGGTTAATCATTCTTTGCTGAGTTACTGAAGAAAATTAAGAGATCATGTATAAATTGTGCCCAGTACAGTGTCTGGCACATGGTAAGTACATGTTTATGATAGCAATTATTTCTTAAAAAAAAAAAGAGTTTAATGAAACTTATGCTCCGATTTGGAAACAAACTAATATTTGAATCCGTGGCTTATCACTTAATAGCTTAATAGCTATGTGATATTCTGCAGTTAGTAATTATTTTGAAGCTCCCATTCCTTTTAGAGGTCAGGATGCAATTCATAGACTCCAAAGATTTTATTTTGAAAGTATGGTTATAATATCTCTGCTGAGAACCTGAGGATTTGGGCCAAAAAGAAAAAAAGACACCCTCTTCTTTACAGGTGAGATGGCATGAGACATTAATGGCTTTACTCCTTAAAGTTAATATCTGTAGGTTGAGAAGAACGTTTCCCACCCCAATCCTGACACCACATTGTATGAGTTCCTGCATGGCTGTCCCCAGGGAAAGGTTCCTCAGTGCCAGGGCCAATTCTGAGCAGATGGCCCCATTTCTTCTTCTCTTGAAAACAACCAGCTCCAGGGATTGGAGAAAAACAGAGTCATAGTCCAAGGTCAAACACTTGACTGTCATTTTCATGAGTATGATTCAGCCTGAAAGCCCATCAGCATTCTTTCCCCATCCCCTCCCTTTCACCCTGAACATCTGCAGGATGCTGCCAGGACTAGAGGCCCTCTCAAGGGCTGGAGACACCTGGCTGGCTTGCTTGTCTCCCATTCCTGATCAGGAGTCAGTCGGTATTTCTATTTCTTGGTTTTTATCTTCTCTCTACACTGCCACTGTCAAGAGAATGTCTTTTCTCATCTCCAAAAAAGCATCTGGTCCATTTGAAACAGGCTAGCAGCAGGCTGTCTGCCAGCACCCTCATTTCTTGGAAGATGGAAGGCATTCCCTATCCAGTTATCTAAAAGTCCCCTTGCCTGGTGATTCAGCCAAACCCTTCATCAAGAGCGGGTCCTGGGTATCCCAAAGTCACCTTGAATGGATAGACTGTAATTCAAGGCTTCACACATTGCCTTGAATTCTTACAACTCTACAGGGTAAGAATCAGAGTCATTTAAACGAATGAGGGAAAAGAGGCTCAGAGAGGGGAAGGGACTTCCCCCAAGGTCGCTCAGCCCGTGTCACCAAAGAGCTTAGATTCAGACTCTAATTCCCAACTCTAGGAGGAAGTGTTGAACACTCACCTGCCAATTGCTTTTCCTGCAAGCCACAGTGAGTGCTTTGGAAAGTGCTCAAGTATATTAGAGAGCGTGACAAGCCAAGGGTTTCAGAGAATAAACTCCTGTGTCATATATAGTGTGCCCCCCAAGCCTGTGCTCAAGCTGCTCCCCCAGGTCTGGTGGAACAACCTCAGGATTTGCAGAAGACGGAGCTGTTCTGGAATCCTTTACAATCTCAGACAATTTATCCAATCCCTCAGGTTTTCTTCCTCGGTAAAGTAGGATTGTCTGCCTCAGTTTTGTCATGAGGATTCCAGCTAAAACTGCCGAGGTACCCAGCAGTTAGCAAGAGCTAGTGATTATAACCAGCCCTTCCCAATGAGCTCAGACACCACTGTCTCTATGAAGCTCTCCCTGACTACACCTCCCTCCTCCATGCCCTAACATTCATTCAATTTTTTTATTTCATCATTCAACAAACATTTGAAATACATAAATAATTCAATCACAGTACTCAGCACACAAAACTGTAAATATGGGTCATCATGTTCTGTTTCCCTCATTCGACTGGGAGCTTTCTGAGGGCAAAGGTTTCAACTGAGTCATTTCTGAATCCGGAATGCCTAGTTCAGGGCCTAGGAGGAAAGGAAGGGGAAAAGAAAGAAAAAGGAAAGACAGAAGGAAAAGAAAACAAGGCACAGGTCTGCTTATGACCACCTGCTCGCCCAAAACGTCTGTCCCAGTGTCCACGCACGCAGACAGGAAAGGCACCTGGTCCCTGCAGCCTCTCTGAGAGCCCTCCCTGGTTCCCCCTCCTCCATCCACAGGAGCCAGCAACAGGATGAGAATATCAATGACCGCCAGAGTAGGAGGCCTCGGATGAGCCCGGCATTCAGAGAGTGGAGACGGCGGCGGGAAGGCGCAGCTGCAGAAAGGAAAATTCCGTCTGTGCCGCCGCTGGGGACAGACAGCAGTCCCAGGACTGGAAACGGCGCGTGGGGGCTGCAGGCGGCGCCCCGCCCACCTCCGGTACCTGCGCTGCAGCCGGCTACCGCTCGGCGCCGTAGGTGGGGGAGGCAGCCAGCATCTCTCCTGGAAGGCGGGAGGCTCGCTCACGTGGGGTGGAGTGTGTTGAGCCCCAGAGCTGGGAGCCCCGAACCCTGGGCAAAAGCGTCAGAGAGAAGAGAGGAAGGGGAGAGCAGGGTCTTCTTCCTCCTTCCTCCCCAGGCAGTGCTCCGGGTGCTGGTGGGTTTAGTCGCTTCATTCGTGTTCGACTCTTTGCGACCCCCTGCACAGTCCAGGAGCCCACCAGGGTCCTCTGTCCCTGGGATTTCCCAGACTAGAATACTGGAGTGGGTTGCTATTTCCTTCTGGGGGTGGGGTGTGGTGGGGAGGGGAATCTTCCTGATCCAGGGATCAAACCTGCATCTCCTGCATTGCAGGCAGACTCTCCTGCACTGTAAACGGATTCTTTACCTCTGAGCCCCCAGGGAAGCCCCCAGGCAGTTCCCCTGCCCACCACCAAATCATCCCCGGAACTCCTAAAACATTTCATTTTAATCCCACCATCCTTTCTCCACAAAGGGTCAAGCCACTGGGTACCCGGGCACCCATGATTTCCCAGACTGCCTGATGAGCTCATCTCCCTTGAGCTTCCTTGAAGGCTCTACAGCCATACAGTATTTAACTTCTTTCTGGTCCCCAGACAAGTCATGCTCTGTCATACCTCTGTGCCTTCGCTGACACTTTTTCTCCCTTCCAGGAATGCACTCTGCCCATCCTTTGGTGTGTGGGGTTAGTTGCCCAGACGCACGCCATGACACTAGGATTAGAGCACGAATGACAACCCACATCAGTATTCCTGCCTGGAGAATCCCATGGACAGAGAACCCTGGAGAGCTGTGCTGCACGCAAGCACGCAGTTTGCTGAAGAGGCGATCCCAGGAAGGGATCCAGTGGGGACGTGGACAAGTAGGACAGAAAGGGAAGGAAGCAGAGAAGATGTGTGTTAGAGAGCTAGTTACACTTTGAGCAACCGGGGCCCAATCCGCTGAGCAGTACTATAGAACATGGTTTGGAGCTGTCCCACTAGGTGGGTGAGAATTAGGGCATTTATCCCACTCCAGGTTGGTTGAGCACTGCTCCTGGGAACAGTAACTACCACTACCACCCCTCCCCCACCCCTGATATCCTGCCTTGGGCAAGAGCCAAGTAAAGTCTCAGGTAAAGTCCATACATAGGTCCTAGTACCCTCTGCTACCCTTGCCGAACTAGGTAACTACTCCTCATCTTTTAAGGCCTAGCTCAAAAGCCAAAAGCCTAGCTCAAAAGCCAGACTACCACTGTTGCTGTTTTGTAGCTGAGTCATGTCTGACTCTTTGGGTACCCTCTGGACCTTAGCCTGCCAGTCTCCTCTGTCCAGGGGATTTCCCAGGCAAGAATATTGGAGTGCGTTGCCATTTTTTTCTCCAGGGGATCTTCCCAACTCAGGGATCGAACCTACATCTCCTGCTTGGCAGGTGGATTCTTTACCACTGAGTCTTGTGGGTATGGATGGATGTGAGAGTTGGACTATAAAGAAAGCTGAGCGCCAAAGAATTGATGCTTTTGAACTGTGGCGTTAGAGAAGACTCTTGAGAGTCTCTTGGACTGCAAGGAGATCCAACAGTCCATCCTAAAGGAAATCAATCCTGAATATTCATTGGAAGGATTGATGCTGAAGCTGAAACTCCAATACTTTAGCCACCTGATGGAAAGAACCAACTCATTTGAAAAGACCCTGATGCTAGAAGAGATTGAAGGCGGGAGGAAAAGGGGACGACAGAGGATGAGATGGTTGGATGGTATCACCGACTCAATGGACGTGAGTTTGAGCAAGCTCCAGGAGTTGGTGATGGACAGGGAGGCCTGGAGTGCTGCAGTCCACGGGGTCGCAAAGAGTCAGACATGACTGAGCAACTGAACTGAACTGGACTTATCCATCCATTAACTTAACAAAATGCATGCAAATTGAAAAATTAATGTTCTTGAGGGACATCAAAGAACACTTAAAAAAAGAAAGTTATATCTTGTAAAACAAAAACATATATTTATTCATTTATCTGACTGCATCAGGTCTTGGTTGTGGCTCATGGCATCTTTATTGTCATGTGGGATCTTTCATTGTGATGTCTGGGCTCCATAGTTGTGACACACAGGCTTAGTTGGTCCATGGCCTGTGAGGTCTTAGTTCCCAGACCAGGAATTGAACCCACGTCCCCTGCACTGCAAAGCAGGCTCTCAACCACTGGACCACCAGGGAAGTCCCAGAAAGTTACATCTTTTTCTTGAATAGGAAGACTCAACTCATGAAGAAGTCATTTCTCCCTAAATTAATCTGTAAATTTAGTGCAACTCCAATAGAAAAAAAAAAGCCAATAGTTTTTGGGGTGCTAGAGATGGGGAGAACTAGAGACATGAATTCTGAAATTCACATGAACAAATAAGCAATCAGGAATAGCCAGGAGAAATCTGAAAGGAAGAGTAGAAAGAAAGGGACTGAGTCTCCCAGCTATTAAAACATGATATTAAGCTGCAGTAATTTAAACAGTGTGGTACTTGCATCAAGAAACAAGCAAATCCATAACGTAAAGCTCAGAAGTAAACCTAAATATATTGAGAGATCTAGTACAGAATAAATGTGGCATTTCAAATCAGTGAGGAACAAAGGTTATTCAATAAACATTGTTGAAATAACTGGCTTGTTATTATGAAAAACTTAAATTGAATCCATATCTCATTACAGCAAAAAGTTTTCAGATGGATCAAACCCAGAATAATAATAGAAGAAAATGAAGGGAATTTTGTTTTATAATCTTGGGGTGAGGTATAGCTGTCTGAGATGGCATATCCCAGTCATAAAATATAAAACTTGACAGATTTGACTGCCACAATGTTTCTCCATGGAAAAAACCTTCACATTTTCAAAAGGCAAAAGATAAACTGGGAAAAATACTGGCAATTCATACCGCAGGCACAGGACTAGTTCCCTTCATATATTAGAAGCTTCTATAATACATATCAATAAGGAAAAAAACAATTCTATAGTGAAGGTGATAATAGACATGAAAGAAAGAAAATACAAATGACTTCTAAATCTCATCATAATAAGAGACTGGGTAACAGGGAAACAGCACTTGTATATTCTTTTGTGTCTCTAAATTTTGTACCATTTGGCTATATTACTCAGTTTAATTAAAAAAACTGAGCTCAAAAAAAAAAAGGACAAACAAAAACTATTTTAAAATAATACTCAATAAGACTCTGGGTACTAGTTGAAAGGACCACTGTGGGCATCAAAGTCTTATGTGGGAAAGTGAGTAATAAAGTTGATAACTGAGAGAGTTTGAACTAAAAGCAAGGGTGGAGGGGGAGTATAGCAGGGTGCTCAATCTGGACTTGAATTTGGTATTCAAGGTCCAGATCTGTTTTGTGCTAGCTGTGTGACTTTGGCTGTTGACTTCGTCCCCTGACCTTCAGTTTTCTCCTCTGTGAAATGGGAATGATCACAGATTTTCTGAGGTTCAAAGAGGAAATGCACACAAAACGCTCAGGTCCATGTCTGCCAAACAGTAGATGCAAGAAGGGCACTCTGCGCATGCTCAGAGGAGTGTGGGTGTGACAGCGTAGTGGTTGTGCAGGATCGGGATAAGCGTAGAATGCTAGACCTCTGCTCCTTCAACTTGTCCCCTGTCGGGCTGTGTCTGCACTCCACTGACAGTCACAAAGTCACCTCCTTTTATCTCAGAAGATCCATAAGAGACAAATACACAAAATCCCTTCCCATAGTTATTTTCTTTATTTCCTGAAGCCTCTGATATCCAAGAATTACGGATATCTGTTGACGTACACAGTGCTCTCTGGCCCTGAGTTCTCCTGGAAAATTCCATTAAGGCTCCAGGGACACTAATCTATCGTTGTGGCTCAACTCAGCTCATGGTAAGAATTCAACGTGTGCATTTTACCCTGTGCATCGGCTGTTCTACCCCAGGACTTTTCAATAAGACCAACCCACCCACTCATCATATTCCTGCCAGACCTTGAAAGCAAGCTATAAACCGCAGCTAACATGTCAGGCAATCCCACAATGCTCTCTGATCTATCTGCCTCCCAGGTCTGAACCCCTGGCTCCATTCCTGGATTTCGATCCCTGCCTCTGGCTCCTTCTAGATTTTTGTATCTTGTGTCTCCCCTGGCATCTAGACCTCAGGGTTCCTAAATTATTTGTTATCTGAATAGCTGTTATAGTTGTTAAGTACCTCCATAGCTGCCCCTGCCTGCAAGGGGAACCCAGATGAGGCTAGCAGAATTGGGAAGAAGATACAAATTTGCCTCTAACTCCTTCCCACACCCATTTCAGGGCCCTTGGCCCAGACTTAATGACACTGTTCTCCTCTGGGCATTTTCCATAAAGCTTCTCTCTGCGTTGACAATCGTCAGCACCCTCAAGACACCAGCTGATTAGGTTTACGAATGCTTCTTTCCAGCCCCTTTTGCCAAAGAGTTCTGATTTCGGATTTTCCAAAGAGTTCTGAAAACCTGCAATGCCTTCAAGACCCTGTGGAAATTTTTTATTGTATTATCATCTGGTATCCTCTTCTCCAACCTTTTCTTGGGAATTTCCCCCCATAATCCATCCACATGGCTGCCGTGTATTCACATGACTCACTCTCTTGACCACAGTTCATTGATTTACCTGGCTCAAGCCACGTCAGTCTTTCTCCCGGGGATTAAAAACAAAGAAAGAAACTGAATTAAGGAACAGTAGTCTTTATGGTGGGTAGAAATTCTAAGGTGAAATACAAGACTTACTCCCAACCCTTTTTATTATTTTTGTTAGTTCATCTTTTGAAAAGTGTGTACCAAGTGGGATTAGACATAGAAGAGATTCCTTAGGGAAACACCTATAGAAGATAGTGGGGAGTGAACAGGAGTAGGACAGGGAGAGCCTGGACTGCAGGGCAGGTCTGACCTATGAAAAGAGACAGAGAAGGAGAAAAGACTGATTAGGAAAGTCTTAGCACAGCTCTAAGAAGGTTTGGGCCAGGCCTATGGGGAGTCACCAAGCCAAAGTTGCCCAATAGAGTATTGGCCCAATATTCACCACCCCCAATCTGCTCAGTTATTGCCTAGAAACAGTCTAGGGGAAACGTGGCCTCAGCAAAATGCAACTGTGGGTCCAGGGGTGAACAGCGAGGCCTTTCAGTTACCCCTGCCTCCCACAGCAGGCTCTCCTGAAGGAGTCTCTTCATCCAGTCCTTTGAGAAGCAACACGTATTTAACAAATTAAATGTTCAAGGAATTTAGCAGGCAAGTTACCAGTGACAAACCTAGACAGCATGTTAAAAAGCAGAAACATCACTTTGCTGACAAAGGTCCAATCTTGTCAAAGCTATGGTTTTTCCAGCAGTCATGTGTGGATGTGAGAGTTGAACTATAAATAAAGCTGAGTGCCAAAGCATTGATGCTTTTGAATTGTGGTGTTGGAGAAGACTCTTGAAAGTTCCTTAGACTGCTCAGAGATCAAGCCAGTCAATCCTAAAGGAAATCAACCCTGAATATTCATTGGAAGGACTGATGCTAAAGCTGAAGTTCCAATACTTTGGCCACCTGATGCAAAGAGCCGACCCATTGAAATGGGAAAGATTGAAGGTGGGAGAAGGGGATCACAGAGGATGAGATGGTTGGATGGCATCACTGACTCAATGGACATGAGTTTGAGCAAACTCCAGGAGACAGGGAAGGACAGAGAAGCCTGGCGTGCTGCTGCAGTCCATGGGGTCACAGAGGGAAAGACATGACTGAGCAGCTGAACAACAGTATCTTTTACTAGATTTCTTAAAGTCATCCTCTTTCCTCTCTGTGTCATCCATGGAAAAGCACTCATTGTCTCTCTGTTAAAACCTGAATTTCTCTTTCAATGTGTTCTTAAAGTTATGCTCTGATAAACTTGGATCTCTAACTGGAAGCTCTCTGGCTGGAAAAAAAATTTTTTTTTGGTTAACAACTTCCAAACTAGCTGTCAGAAAATGTGGTAATTGGAGAAAAAAAATGAGTTTGAGGCATTTGTGCAATCACACCATTACATAAACTGTTTCTTTCTCCTGCTGCTTCACCCAGAGGTGAGAAAGGACTCTTCCAGGAAAAGGACCTAGGCAGAGGCTTCTCTGGCCAAACAAGAATCCAAAGGACAGCTGAGTCTGCTCCACTAATGACCCCACAAAGCAGGAAAAGGAAGTGAACCAGAGGAGCTACTGGGAGTTGAGAACTCTCTAGAAGGACAAAATGGCAACCCACCCCAGGATTGTTGCCTGGAAAATCCCATGGACAGAGTAGCCTGATGGGTTGATGGACAGAGTAGTCCATGGGGTCATGAAGAGTTGGACATGACCTAGCGACTGAGCATGCTTTATGCTTAATGGAGGTGAGATGGTTGGATGGCATCACTGACTCACTGGACATGAGTTTGAGTAAGCTCCGGGAGTTGGTGATGGACAGGGAGGCCTGGCGTGCTGCAGTCCATGGGGTCGTCGCAAAGAGTTGGACATGACTGAGCGACTGAACTGAACTGAACTGAATGTCAACATTGTTTGAACCCTGTCCAGAGTGGAGAAGCTATCGGAGGGACACAGGAGAGATTCCGAATGCTTCACAAATATGTCTACTCAGCGGCCAAATCAATTCTCAGTTCTGACCCTTGCTCACTTGCCCCAGCTGACAGCAAGTCTTAAAAGGAAAGCCGGATGGGAGCAGGGTGGAGTGACTTGCTCAAGGTCACAGGAACAACTAAGTCTCCGATTCAAGCTCTTCGAAGCTGTGCTCCACATCTGGGCTGTATCTGTAAGTGATCTTAGTGTGAGAAATCAGGTCTGCTCAGTGTCACCTTTATCCCCATTCAAAACAAAAATGTATCATGAGTCCTAAGTGTCCCCCCCTTCAGTCAAAAGCCTCTCTTTAGCACAGTAGTTAGAGAGATTTGCCATCCGGAGCCTCAGACCCCATCTCCCTTTTGTTCATGTTTTTCCTCATCCTTCTTTCTCCTGTCCCAGGACTCACGTCAGTCGGCTCCTCTTCCCTCTCCTGGTTCCCTCTCTCCAATTAAAATCCGCTCTCAGAAAAGGGGGCACACACCGGCCCTGAAATGCTTGAGCAACTGCATTTTAAGAAAAACAAGAAAATGGCTTAAGCTAGAGGAATTAGTGGTAGGAACCTCAGAGATCATCTAGTGGAGGGGAAATCTTGTCTTGGAGAAAACAGTCTTCTCAGGGTTCTCAAAGTCATACCTCTAGGGAATCACCTATGTGTTATAAACAGATTAATTTCACCAGCTTTATAGATGTGGGCCCGTTTCAGTCAAAGGCATTTGGTGCATTAGAAACCACACTGGACCAGGAATCATCGGAAACTTTGCTTTCCTCATGTGTAAGCATTGGAGATTGTATCTTACAATCTACCCTTGACATGTTAGAATTTAGTGGTGGAGTTTTAAAGATCATGGCTTTCCAAACAGACTTGGATTAGGGTGTCATGTCTATCACTTACCATCTGGAAGAACTTGTCAAGTCATTAAACCTCCCAAGCCTCATTTTCCCTTTCTGTATAATGGGAATTGAAAGTATCCACCTCAGAGGACTTCCCTGGCGGTCCAGTGGTTAAGATTTCACCTTCCAATGCAGTGGGTGAGGGTTGGATCCCAGTCAAGGAGATAAGATCCCACATGCCTTGTAGCAAAAAAAAAAAAAGAACATAAGTAATATTGTACCAAATTCAAGAAAGACTTTAAAAATGATCCACCCCCCCCCCAAAAAAATGGTAAAATTAACTGCCTCATGGTATTGTGAGAAATTCAACAAATTGTGTGGTCCATGAAAGGGTTCAATAAATATTAGTTATGATAATCATTAGACTTCCCTGGTAGCTCAGCTGGTAAAGAATCTGCCTACAATGCAGGAGACCCCGGTTTGATTCCTGGGTCAGGAAGATCTGCTGGAGAAGGCATAGTCTCCCCACTTCAGTATTCTTGGGCTTCCCTGGTGGCTCAGCTGGTAAAGAATCTGCCTGCAGTGCAGGAGACCTGGGTTTGGGAGATCCCCTGGAGAAGAGAAAGGCTACCCACTCCAACGTTCTGGCCTGGAGAATTCCATGGACCGTGTGATCCGTGGGGTCACAAAGACGCTGCCTCTCTTTCCTCGCAGGATGATCAATTCTTCAGCCAGCGGTCTGTCACCCGATAGTTGGATATACTTTCAATAACACTTGGGGATGAACTTTGCTTCAGTTTCAGTGAATTCGCTAACCTAACTTGAGAGAGAAATTTGTGTTCATGACAACTGAACATCTACTGAGAACATTGAAAATAGTTCCTTTCTTAAACAAATGGAGCTTTAGTATTCTAATTTTTCACCCTAGCATTTATGAGTCACTGAAATTAATTGGGTTCAGTATTGAAAGAAGCACATTATCCTCCTTATGTTTTCATAACCAGCTCCCTGGAAAGTATTTTTAAAGCAAAATCAATATGTCACACCTGGTCACCATTGTAACATGATTAGTTCTTTAATTAACAAGGGGGCAGGAAGATATCACATTTTATGTAGTCTTCTTGGGAATAAGTTGGATTCTAGCAGCTCGAAAGTTTGAGATAATTTAGCACAAACCACACTCAAGAAACTATTAAATGGAAAAATGTGCGTATATTTTATTCATCAAAAGGTAGCATGTTCTGGGTCTTCCCTGGTGGTCCAGTGGTTAAGACTCAGTGCTTCCAATGCAGGGGACGCAGATCCCCCATGCCGTGGGGGCACACCCCCCAAAAAAATTAACATTTTTATCATATTTTAAAATGCCTCCTCTTTCCTGAGCTCCCTGTAGTATTGTGGATTTCTTTTCTATCAGTCAGTTCAGTTCAGTTCAGTCGCTCAGTCGTGTCCGACTCTTTGTGATCCCATGAACCGCAGCACGCCCGGCCTCCCTGTCCATCACCAACTCCCAGAGTCCACCCAAACCCATGTCCATTGAGTCGGTGATGACAACCAACCATCTCATCCTCTGTCGTCCCCTTCTCCTCCTGCCCTCAATCTTTCCCAGCATCAAGGTCTTTTCCAATGAGTCAATTCTTTACATCCAGTATCTTCTGTTTAATTTGTAAGTAAATGCAGTTTGGAGCCAGTATTCCTAGAGTCAATAGATTTCATTTAAGTCCGCAGGAGTCAGACTTCTATCATTGACTTCCCAGAGTCCTGACTAACACAGGGAAGAAGTATAGCTAGGGAATCTAGGAAGCAATTCCCTCTCTCACTTTCTCTTTCTCCAAAGGCCCATTCATCTCTATGTCTTTCTGCATGTCTGCCTCATTCTTTTCCACCTTTGTGTGCCCATATAACCATTAAGGTGGAGAAGGAAATGACAACCCACTCCAGTATTCTTGCCTAGGAAATCCCATGGATAGAGGAACCTGGTGGGCTGCAGTCCATGGGGTCGCAAAAGAGGGGTCACAAGAGTCGGGCATGACTTAGCGACTAAACAGACATACATGACTATTAAGCACCTCCCCCTCAATGCCCTAGTTTATATGTCTTCATTTTGAGTGGCCAATGGACACTACCAAGACTCCAAATGCAATCCCCAAATTTTCTGGGAGAGAGAATGAGTCACCCAGCTTGGATCAGCTGTCCAATCCCCATCCAGTTAGCTAAGGCTCGGGGGCAGGGGGCCAGGGGGGTTGGCAATTTATATAACTTTCTGAGACTTCAGTTTCTTCAAAGGTAAAATGAGGATCATAGCAGGACCTCCCTGTAAGTTTATCAAGGGAGATGATACGAGATCACAGAGGTGAAGTTCTAAGCATAATACCTGAAAGTCTTCATTGTTCAGTCATGTCTGACTCTTAGCAACCCCATGGACTGTAGCCCACCAGACTCCTCTGTCCATGGAATTCTCCAGGCAAGAATCCTGGACTGAGTAGCCATTCCCTTCTCCAGGGGATCTTCCCGATCCAGGGATCAAACCCAGGTCTCCTGCATTGCAGATGGATTCTTTACTGTCTGAGCCACCAGTGAAGCCCAGGATAATACCCAGTGTGTAGCCAATACACAATAAATGTAAGCCATCGAAATGCTATTTCACTGGTTAATGACGATGCTCCTGCTCTGTCTCAGTCTCCTTAGATTCTGCCTGAAGTTGGGGTGGTGCTGAGGCCACGGGGGTTGGGGGGGGATGACAGAGATCTCGGCTGTGGATATGAGAAGGATTTGAGGCAGGAAGCCAAACGGGTGATTACGGCTGTACAGGATTCCACCCGGGAGGCAGCCTCTGAGAGAGCGAGAGCTAACGCTTGAAATTCAGCCAGAACTTTCCTCCCTCCAGCCTAGAGAGGCTCGTGGAAATAAGCTCGTCTCCCCAAACTTATGCTGCTACCTTCTGAGAAATTCTCCATCAGCTCAGCCCTAACACCTGGTTTTCCCCTGGGCTTGTCTATACCAACAAGCAGAGGAAAGAATACAAAGAGTCTCAACAGTAGTGTCTGAAGCACTATCTCACTGGATCCTCACAACAACACCCTGGGATAGGAATTGATAGTAATATCACTCCTTTCTCATAAAGAGAACACAGAGGCTCAGAGGGGTTTTGTAGGTTGGCCCCATCATAAAATTCACCCTAAGTGTACAATTCGGTGGGATTTAGAATATTCACATAATTGCATAACAATCATCATTGCCTAATTCCAGAACAGTTTTATCACTTGTAAATCCTTTTTGTTGATCCTTTCTCTCCAGGCAGTAGTTTTGGGTGATGGGTTCCTTGCTTTTCTTTGCCTTCAAAGCTACGGTGGGGCTTTCCAGGTGGCACAGCAGTAAAGAATCCACCTGCCAATGCAGGAGATGTGGGTAGGATCCCTGGGTCAGGAAGATCCCCTGGAGTAAGAAATGGCGATCTACTCCAATGTCCTTGCCTGGGAAATCCCATGGACAGAGGAGGCTGGTGGGCGAGCGTCCATCAGGTCAGAAAGACTTGGACACAACCGAGCATGCGCACACACAGAGCTAGAGTGACCCCTTCATCCTTGTTTGTCTGGGAGCTTGTTAGCTTAATACTGAAAGTCTCACCTCCCAGAACCCTCTTAGTTCTGGGTGTTCCCCTTCTCTGCAGGTTACGTTGTCAATGTCATGCCTATAATTCTTTCCTCTTGGGTGTGCACCAGCTGCCTTTCCACTGCCAGTTCCTGCATCTCTTTGGCTATGGGCTTTATCGAACGCCTTGGAAGTCTGGTGGGCTCACAACAGCAGGATGGAGTTAAACCCTGCTCTACAAGAGCAGTCCTGATGGCAACTGGAATATCAATACCCCAGCTCTGTCACCTCTTGGCTGGGATACCTCTGAAGGTGAGAGTTTTGCACTTACTCCTATGGTTTCCCCAGCAAGCTCAGTTCCATTTACCCACAGTGGTAGCTGGCTTGATAACATGCCTTTGATCGCCCTCCTCCCCTTGTTTGTTTCACTTCTCCGTTCTTGAATCTATCTCAGAGTCTGCTTGTGGTCAGATTCAAACTAAGACAGCTCCCCTTCCAAATCCTTGAAATAGACAACTGATGCTCTCTCAAATACCTCTAAGGTGTTATGCAAATGGGACTTCCAATCCCTTCTGCCAAATAGATCGCTGCCCCAAAACATCTCCCACCCCATTAGGAATTCTGGACCTGCTACCACTTTGCTGGACAGATCTTGATAACCTCCACCCTCAGTGGTAGAAGAGCCCATTGCTGCAGGAGACGTTGATTAAACCCCTGGATCAGGAAGATCCCCCAGAGAAGGAAATGTCAATCCACCCCAGTATTCTTACCTGGAGAATTCCATGGACAGAGGAACCTAACAGGCTATATATAGTCCATGGGGTCACAAAGAGTTGGACACAACTGAGCACGCACACATGCACACTCACTACACACAATGCCTTACCTAAAGCTCAGCCTACCTTCAGCCTTTAAATTCCTCCTTTGGGACCAGGGAAGGCCTGCCTACTCCAGAGAGGAAACTTTCTAGTCATTGCTGGCTAGGCTCCCTCCAATGGCACAGAATTGGATCAGCACTTTTTATTCCTCTCTATTTTCAATGTCAGTTCCTCTTGGCAGACAGGATCACCCCCCTGCCTATCAGTGGAGAGGGCTGTCTGAACCATTCAAGAAATAATGTATCACAAACTAACTGCAGTGTTAACGCAGAGCAGAATTTGGAATGCAGGAAGCCAGAGCAAAGAGGACCCAAAGAGCAATTGAGTCTGATGGGAAATACAAGGAGAGCCCCTCCCCACCAAGCGCCAAAGAGCTCTTCCCACAGACTTGTGCTTGAGATTCCAGCGACAGAGAGTGGGGCCAGACTCTATTTTGCAAAGATGGCTATACCAATACGTGTCCATCCCACACGCCTTTCTTATAATATGACACTGACGTTCCTGCACTGGGAAGTGAATGGACCTTGGGTACTGCCTCAACCAGTGGGATTAGGCAGAAACGACCCTGCATGAACTGCAAGATTAGATTATAAAAGGGAATGAGTCCAGGGACATGCCTGGTGGTCCACTGGTTAAGACTCTGCACTCCCAGTGCAGGGGGCCTGGGTTCAATCCCTGGTCAGGGAACTCAATCCGATATGCTACAATGAAAGATTCCTCAAGCCACAACTAAGCAGCAGTCAAAACAATATTTTGGTGCAGCCAAAATAATATGCATATATTTTTTATTATACGAAAAGGAGAAAAAAAGGTGATGAATTCTGTCTGGCTCTCTTTTTGGGGTACTTGCCCTGGAAACTCAGTTACCATATTGAGAGGAAGTTTAGGACACATGGAGAGGCCCGAGGGGTGTCCAGCCGACAGCCAGCTCCAACCACCAGACGCATAAGTGAATGCCTTCATTCTGGCCCCAACCTCTGAGTCTCACAGCTGAGGACCAAGACATTGTGGAACGGAGTCAAGATTTCTCCTTTCTGCCCTGTCTGGGTTCCTGACACACAGAGCTTGTGAGAGATAATACATCACTGCTGTTGTATTAATATCGAGCCACCAGTCTTAGGGTAATTTGTTACATAGCAGTAGGTTACAAATATAGGAGTGAAACCCTCCGTTGCAGTAGAGAGCAATCTCTGTAAATGCAAACACACCCAGATGGAGAAACATATGACCTAGGTATAATCATTCACACTTCAGTATGAATCACCCATATTTTGGCACCACCATCCTTACAAGAAAAGAGACAAGATGAAAAGTCTTAGGAAATGAGAGAGAGGACCTGGGAAACTGGAGAGACAGAAGTGGAGATGGGGCATTTCTATTAATAGGAAGAGATCTGAACTTAAAGCCAGACAGGACTGGGTTCTCGTCCCATGCCCCTTTCTGATAGAATTTCCTCTGATGTACAAAACTAGCTCTGATCTGGACACAGCCTCAGTTCCCTCATTTATAAAGCATTCACAGCAACACTTACCTGTCCCCCAAGATTGCTGGGAACAGCAAGTAAGAGCACTGTTACAAAGACAAGTTGTTTACGTAATTAAGAAACATGCAGGGTGTGGCAGAGCACGCAGGACTCGGCAGATCCGGGTTCTAGTTCAGGCTTGGCAGTAACTCACCCTGCAGCCCTTGGCAGAGCAACTCCCCTCCATACTGTAGCCCCCACAAAGTGCACGCCAGTGTAACATTCACTTCTAGACCCAAGCGTCCCTGGTGCAAAAAGGCCTAGAGCCATCAGTGCCAGCAGAGCATAGCAGAGTCTCCATCACCAGGCCAGGTAACAAGGAAAGCTCAAGGTCAAGTCAAGGTCAAAGCGAGGTCAATCTAGCAAGGTGGCAAGCCAGTTACAGCAGGGTTAAAGAGGCCCAAGGTGAGTCCCGTTGTCTAAACATTCTCAGCTCTGAGAATGAGATGCAAACGGGGCTGTCCCTGGTAACTCGTCACAGGATCAGCCGTCACCGGTATCGAGTGTCATTTAGGAGCTTAAACTCTGGAGCCAGAATACCTGAGTTCCAAATGCCAGCCCTGCTGGCCATTAGCTATAGCAATCTTGGACATGGTACTTAACCTTTCTATGCCTCAGTTTTATCAACTGTAAAGTGGAGCTGATAATTACTTATAACCCCTTGTTGGTGGGATGGACGTGTGCCGGAAGAGTTCTTTCACACCTGGGAAGTGGGCCTGCGGTGTGGCAATTCTGGCTCGTGTTTCCTAAACTGAAGAAAATGGTTACAGGGCAATTTTAGAACGTAACTTCACAGGCCCTTCAACATTAAATCAATGTCCCCTCTACTCCCACTAAAATTGCTTTTCAATGCTCTCTTGATCTTTCTGACTATACCAAAGAGAAAGTGTCAGCTTGGAGCTAATAAGCCTTAACACCTCTCTGTCTCCTGCTCATTTGCTAATCCCCCTCCAGAGATGCCAGGTGCAGAGCCTGGAGTTCAGAGCCCTCCCAGGCAAAAACTTCTAGCTACAATTCAATAATATTTTGCTACTCTTGTTTTGCTACTACTTTTTACTTGAGTGATTCTGATTTTACATTTACAGTTCTCTCTCACTGAAGCTCCAATTCTGTTGGCCACCTGATGTAAAGAGCCAGCTCACTGGAAAAGTCCCTGATGCTAGGAAAGATTGAGGGCAGGAGGAGAAGGGGGTGACAGAGCATTAGATGGTTGGATGGCATCACCCACTCAATGGACTTGAATTTGAGCAAACTCTGGGAGACAGTGAAGGTCAGAAAAGCCTGGCGTGCTACAGTTCATGGGGTCACAAACAGTCAGACACGAGTTAGCCACTGAGCAGCAAAAGTTCTCTTTTGAAGTAAATGTTGTCTTTAAAGCAAGTTTCTTGTCAATATTAAACATATTATGGTATATACCATATCCTGAAGGTGGGAAGCATGGTATTAGGCTGCACGAGCAGACATGGCCTCTCCAGGGAACTACATGGATCTGTTGACAACTAAAGCTCATGTCTGAGGGACTTCCGTGGTGGCCCAGTGGATAAGACTCTGCACTTCCAGCGCAGGGGACTGGGCTTCAGTCCCTGGTCAGGGAACTAGAGACCACACGCCACAACTAAAGATCCTGCAATGGAGATCTTGCAGCAATTAAAATCCGGTGCAGCCAAATAAATTTAAAAACAAATAAATAAATCACATGTCCTAAGTTGTGTCTCCACAGTCCCCTGTTCTGCTTCCAGAACCCCAGGGACTCGTGCTGCTCTTTAGTCCTTCAAAATGCTGCCAAAATGTAAGTTGGTGCAAACTCTGGATAATTTGGCAAGTATATCTCCTAGTGGGGAAAAAAATGAAATCGTTAGTCACTCAGTCATGTCCAACTCTTTGCGACCCCATGGACTGTAATATGCCAGGCTCCTTTGTCCATGGGATTCTCCAGGCAAGAATACTGAAGTAGGTTACCATTTTCTTCTCCAGGGATCTTCCTGACCCAGGGATGGAACCTGGGTCTCCTGCATTGCAGGCCAATTCTTTATCATCTGAGCTACCAAGGAAGCTCCCTATATGTTGGCAATTCCATTTCTATGAATTTAATAAAAATAACCATAGATGTGCTCAAAGATACATGGTTGAGAATATTTGTGACCACATTAATTAGGACAGGGAAAATTTGGAGACCATCTAACAGGCCAACAATAGGGGACCAGCTTTGCAAATTATAGTATTTTTCACAAAACAGGCTGATCTAAGAACAGTAATATGGCAAACACTCTGTGCAAGGTAGATATTATTATTATTAGCTCCACTTTACAGAAGAAAAAACTCAAGCACAGAGAAATTAATTATCTTACTGAAGGTCACACAGCTAGTAAGGGGTAGAGCCGACACTGAACACAGGCCACTTAGATCCAGAGTCCATGTTCTTTGCTGCTAGGCTGCAGTCCTGTCTCTGAAGCTGACATGGTAGATGAACATTTATTGACATGGGAAATTGTTCCCCCACTGTATGTGTAAGCCAAAAAGCAGGTGGGAATAAAAGATCTGCAAAACCATACACCGTATGCCAAAAGAGGCTATTTCCAGTTGGTGGAATTGTATTATTTTTGTTATTTGGTTTGTTTTTCAGGCTTTCTGTTCTGAATGCTTGTTACCTTTATAATAGAAAAGAAACAAGAAAAGATGACTTTTCTTCTCAGTTCTCCTATTCCTTTCTGCTTCTAGAAACAAGACAATTGGTTCTTCATGATGACGATAAAAATGATAATGATAATAATAGCCAACATTTAATTTTCTCTTAGTGTGCTAAAGGAACAACAAGCACAGTTTCATTTAGCTCATCACTGCCTGCTGCATCCTATGCGTGGTCTCTGCGCTGCACAATCGCAGGGAGTACCACTCATACTGTCTACAGTTCAGAGGTCCCCAGCCTCCAGGATCTAATTGCCTGATGATCTGAGGTGGGGCTGATGTAGTAATAATAGAAATAAAGGGCACAATGAATATAACACGCTTGAATCATCCCCAAACCATCTTCCCCACCCCCGCCAGTCCATGGAAAACATTGTCTTCCACAAAACCGGTCCCTGGTGCCAAAAAGATTGGGGACCGCAGGTCCGGACTGTGCTGTGAGGCACGCAGGACATTGACCTCCTGTCCCTGCTCTGTCCCCACCTAGCTAGTGACCTTAGCAAAGTTCTTTTTTCCGCTCTGGGCTCAGCTTCCCCATCTATAAACTGAAGGAATTAGACACGACGATCTGTAAGATCTCTCACAGCTCCGAGAGTCTACGATTACAGATGGCATCCCAATATGGGCCCAGAAGCAGGCCCTCCCACTCAGCAGGACCATTCTCCCGCCGGCTCAAGGCAGCATCTCTCCGGCTGACCTACTTTGTTGTGTGTTGGGGAGAGAAGGGCAGAGAGGAGGCCTGAGGGGGGAGCGAAAAACCAAAGGTTTGCCCTCCCGACAAGCCAGGCTCCTCTGCATCCGCTAATGGTTCGGTCAGTGCCCCTCTCGGAAGCTCCTGGGGCCTCCCTCCCGCCTCTGCAGGAGGCAGCAGGCTTAAAATATCTGACAGGGTGGCAGCGCTGTTTTAATGTGTTGCTTTTAGTTTTTAATCACGTTGGTGATTCAGCAGGGTATTTCTCTGACTTTCCCAACATGCTTGGTTAAAGTCATTCTTGCAGGATCTTTAGCATGTTTTATTAAACAAAGAAACCAAGGTGCAAAACTGTGTGCATAGGGTGAGAAAAATTATTTAAATATACATTTGTGCCAGTGTGCGGAGAGAGAGAGAGGATGAATAACGCTGGGAGGAAGTATGAGATCGGTAACCATTTGTCTTCCAGGAGGGAAACCAGGTGGCTTAAGGGAGGGACAGAGGTAGGAAGGCGACTTTATGCCTTTTGCCAGTGCATGTATTATTCCCCAGACAATTTTTTCAAAGTACTTTATGTTTATTTTGGCAGTGCTGAGTCTTGGTTGCTTCATGAGAGGGCTTTCTCTAGTTGTAGGGGGCCCAGGGGGAGTTTACTCTTGGTCGCTGCGGCTTCTCTTGTGAGCCACGGGCTTCGGTAGTCACAGCACACGGACTCAGTAATTACGGTGCATGGGCTTAGTTACTCCTTAGCACGTGAGATCTTCCCAGACCAAGGATTGAACCCATGTCCCCTGCATTGGCAGGGGGATTCTTATCCACTATACCACCAGGGAAGTCCTAGACACATTTTTTTTTAATTAAAAAAAAAAGGACATTCTTCCCCCATCTCAGCAGTGTCTCATTCTGATTTCTCTTTTCTTCAGAGATACCCCTGGGTGTATTAGTTTGCCAGGCTGCCATAACAAAGTACCAGGTGCCTCGAACAATAGAAAGGTACTTTCTGATAATTCCAGAAGCTAAAAAAGTGCAAGACCAAGGTGTCTGCAGGGCTGGCTTCTCCAGGAGCCTCTCCACTTGGCTTGTAGATGGCTGTCTTTTCCCTTTGTCCTCACCTGATCTTCCCTCTATGTAGGTCTGGACCTTAATCTCTTCTTCTAACACCACCAGTTATATTGGATTACGGCCCATACACAGGACCTGATTTTAATTCCGTTATCTCTTCTTGGATCCTATCTCCAAATACCTTCACTTGATGCAGCCTGGGAGTCAGGACTTGGACACGTGGATTTTGGAGGACGCAACTCACCCCATGACCCTGCTCTACACCGATTAACTCACCCATTCAGACCAGGGGCCTCTGAGGGACAAGGACAGGTTCTTACATCCAACCAACTTTAATTAAGCCTATCCTGGGAGGAGAGCTCTTCTCAGGGGTGGAGATGGTGTGAAACTGACTGAGGTTTGATTCTGGATAGCAATAAACAGGAAGAGGGGAAAGAAGGAGAGAGTTCTCAACAGCTTTTCTCACTGTGTAACTCCAGTTCTTTCTTTGCAGGCCAAGAACTGTTCACTACTAGAAATCAACTCTTCAAACAACTTGCATCTAAACTCCCTCTGGAGTTTATAGACATCTCTCAAAAATCCAGAGGGATGTATGAAAAGAGATATTGGAGACATATGAGAGCTGATAGCTACACCGTGTGTGTGCACTCAGTCACTTCAGTCGTGTCCGACTCTCTGTGACCCCATGGACTGCAGCCCATCAGGCTCCTCTGTCCATGGGATTCTCTAGGCAAGAATACTGGTGTGGTTTGCCATTTTCTACTCTAGGGGATCTCCAGACCCAGGGATCAAACCTGAGTCTCCTGCATTGCAAGTGGATTCTTTACCACCGAGCCACTGGGGAAGCCAACCACACTCGCCAGTGGTTCCAAATGCTGATTATGGCCCAGCCGGCACAGTCTGGCTCCAAGGTGGCTGACTGTCTGCTCTGGGCCAATGACAAGGGATTTGTTAAATATCTGGAGATTTTGTAGCTAGTTGCTAAATCGTTGATAGTTTGAAATCCGCTGTGCCTATCACCAAACACTACAAATCAAGTTAATTTTCTCCCCCTGGAGAGTTTATCAGCAAACCTCAGTTCCTGGCCTTGATTCAACAGGTCTGAAAATGGCCAGTGAGATTGGAGTGCAGGACTTACTTTCCTGGGGGTCCAGTGGTTAAGAGTCTGCCTGCCAATTCAGGGGACGTGGGTTGGATCCCTGGTCCGGGAAGATCGTACATGCCATGGAGTAACTGAACCGCGCCCTAGAGCGTGTGTTCAGCAACAAGAGAAGCCACTGCGATAAGAAGCCCAAGCCCCGCAGCCTGAGAGTAGCCCCCCACTCATCACAACTAGAGAAAACCTGAGCACAGCAACAAAGACCCAGTGTAGCCAAAAACAAATACACAAATTAAAAAAAAAAAAAGAGAGAGAGAGAGAAGGAGTGCTAAAAAACAAGGGTAACCAAAATTTATATTCCTACTCAGAACGGCACCTTGCCCCACTAGCAATGCTGTGAAGTAGAAATTATTATTCATATCCTATAGATAAGGAATCCAAGGCCTGGGCGGGGGGGAAATGGCTTTCTTGTGGTCAGAAAGCAGAACTCAGAAATCAACTCAGGTCTTTGGACCCCATGCCTAAAGTTGTTTCCCTGACACACCAGCAGGAGGTTACTGAACTATCAAAACAGGGTCTAAACAAGTAATTTGGTCACTGGGGATGGAAAAGCTGTTTCTATAAGAAAGGGCTTTTAACAATTTATTTCTTAACAGAGGTGGCCAATTAGGAAGGCAGCTGCCAGGAGATTAGCAATAATACTACATATTCAATCTACTGGGGAAACACAGCATCATTTCTAATAAATTATATACCTCACATTTGTACAGAATATTTGGTTGGTTTATAAAACCTTTTCAAGTATGTTGCCTCTGTAGATCAATTCCTTTAAAATTTGTAGACTTGGACCCTGTGTGGCATACCAATTGGCCTAAGATCCACCACTGACATTCTCCCTTAACTGTCTCCAAGTCTGGGCAAACGAAATGTTTACTTTTTCAGTCTCCCTTAGAGACCTACAGACATGTTATCTAGCTCTAGCTATGTAGATTAAACAATAATCAACTTTTCTGATAAAAAGAGTTGCCTTTTCCTCTCTTTATCCTGCCTTAAAGAAGGATGTGATATCTGGTGCTGCAGCAGCCGTTTTATAACCATGAGGCCACAAACCAAAAAGCAAAGCAGAGCAGAGCAGAAAGACAGCAAAAGTATGGGTCCTTGATGGCATTATTGAGTTGACTCCAGGCCATTTCCTCTGAATATTTTATAATGTGAGAAAAACCATTGTGACTTGAGTATTCTGTTATATGCAGTGGAAACATTCTTAACATAACTGGAAATTCTACTTCTAGGAATTTATCATAAAGATCACCTATAAATAGAGGAAAACTGGCGTCTCAATGTGCAACAATAAGAGGCTGATGGAATAGATAGCAGGGTGGCTATAGTATATACTACTCAGGGACTGAAAATTTTGTAGCTGGCAAAGGATTCTTAAACATGTGTTCTTAAATAAGTACCCTTAAATACGTCAATACTAGATCCTGCATGCCTCAACTAAAGATCCCACACACTGCAATGAAGATCAAAGATCCTGTGTGTCACAAATAAGTCCTGGCACAGTCAAATAAATATTTCAAATAAATAAATACAGGCAAACACTTTTGCATATGCTTTTTCTGGGTGCATAATTCTTTTCAGATTCTCAAAACTTTCAAGAAAAGTTTAAGTATCACTTTTTCAAATTAATATTTGTAGGCATAGAAAAATGTTCACAATATATTGGGAGAACAGAAATCGACAAAACAGCATGTTCAATACTCTTCCATAATGAGAAAAATTGCATATATGTTATAAATATATGCACAGTGTGCTATGCTTAGTCACTCAGTCATGTCCGACTCTTTGTGACCCTCTGAACTGTCGCCTGTCAGTCTTCCCTGTCCATGGGGATTCTCCAAGCAAGAATACTGGAGTGGGTTGCCATTTCCTTCTCCAGGCTATCTTCCTGACACAGGGATCAAACCCAGGTTTCCTGCATTGCAGGCAGATTCTTTACTGTATGCATGGTGGTGAGTTGAAATTTACAGAATATATACCTGGGAGCCCCACCCCTCACAACCATACTTTATTCCTAAAAACCCAACTAATCCTACTATCCCCCATTCTTGCTGATTATAGAAAACTTATTCTTGTAACTCAAAGTAATTCTAACACTTCCTAATTTAAGATGGTCAGCTCAAGATCCTCTCCATTTCTTCCTCCTCCCCTGCTTCTCTAGCTCTTCTGTAGACAGATGCACTGTCCTAGAATCCAGAGAAGTGGCATCTGGTCCCATCCTTCCCTCTGTTCTTCCTTTGACCTCTGCAGGTCATCTTTTCTTTTCATCAAGCTCTGGCATCTGCTACTAAAGCCTCTGGTCTGGTCCTAACTGTTAGTTGAGAAATGTATGCACTCCCTTGTCTTCCTGGTCCCAATTTGTTTTCAGCCCATTTGGTATCTTTCACAGGGGCTCGTGGGGGGAATTCTTAGGTGCTTTCCCACATCTGAAAGGATACCCTCGGCCTCACCACCTCCACTCAACCAATGGCTACTTTGTCTTTTAAGGCACCAGATTTGACATGGAGTGACGTTACTGGACTCAAGTGCCTCCTCTTTTCCTGTTCTCGCTAAACTCACTCAGGATCCCTAAGGTGTGCTGCCAGTCTTGGGTGTGGGGCAGAGCTCTGAGGCCCTCTTCAGAAGTGAGGTAAGGTTCATCTCTGTTCTCATCCTTCCCATGTTTCCTTTTCTCTCCAGACGTTCCACCTCGTCCCTCTTTCTTCAGATCTGCAGTCTTCTCCATTCTGGGGCTTATCTTCCAAATGCTGTGCTCTGAAGCTCCCAGGTTTGCTCTATCATATACAAAGTCAGGCCATTGCAAATCTGGAGATAAGCTTTTCGTTTTCTGTCAAAATCCTGGCTCTTGTGAACCAAATGTACTCCGGCTTCCAAGCTTTTGTCTCTGCTGTAAAGTTTTCAAGACACCCTCAGAGTAGCCAAGATTTGGGCTTTTTGTTTTTCTAAACTATCTATTGTCCCTCATGGGTAATGCCTGGAAAAATGCCCAAATGGTGGGTGCAGAACACAAGGTACAAGGTAGCACGTGTTAGGAGGAAATGAAATATCTATCTCTCAAAATATTTTCCTGCTGCGTAGGCCTCAGAAAGGATCTGAAAAGATGCATGCTGGGATGGCATCATTTCTGATCCCTGGATGATGAGAGTATATTAAAGTAATAGTTATGATGAAAGTTACAGAAAACCCAACTAACGGTGGCCTAAAATAACGAGGTTTTATTCTTCTCACAAAATGAGAAGTCTGGAAGTGGGTGGCTGCTGGCGTTGACTCATCAGCCCAACACTGTCAATGCCAGCATCTGTGCAGTTCCCTCGGCCTTTCTCTGTGGTCTCGAGATGGTTGCAACATCACACGTTACATCCCACATTCAAAGAGAAGGGATGGCACGAGCCCCATCTGTTCCTCTGAGCCAGAAAATCAAAAGCTTTACACTTTGGTCTCATTGGCCCAAACTAGGTCACATGGCCCCCCCGGCTGCAAGGGAAGCTGGGAAAAACCCAGGGTTGGTTGGCATGAGGTCAGTCAGCTGATGGTGCCTACCACAAGGCACAGCTGCGTTCTTTTTTCTTCTTGTTTTTCTGTGTCTCCTAATTTTTCCACTATTGACAAATAATGCCATCCTTTATCTCTTCTTCTTGTTCTCCACCTCTTTCTCTCTGTGACAAGCCTGCAGCAGAGGACAGCCTATAACACCAGCTACAGGCTTAAACATATTTTCATTTTCTTATAAAAGAAGTCTGGATATGGGTAGTTCATGGCAGATGTGATAACTCTGTCCTCTGTCTGTGTTGCTTCTCTAATAGCTTCCATCGGCAAAATCACCTCATAGTGATAAGAGTGATGCTGCATTTCCAGCCATTGCATCTATATTCCATGTAGTAGGAAGGGACAAGGTTATAAGAGGTAACCTTGTTGTCTCAGCACCATCAACATCCTTGGAAGAGCTTTCCTGGAAGTCCCACCTAAGTACTATTATCTGGCCATTCTTATCTTCAGGGGAGACTGAGAAATGTAATTTTTCACATAGATACACAACAGAGTCCTGCTCTCAAGGGAAAAGAAGGAAAATTGTCACTAGGTAAGTAGCCAACTCTCATTGCTAGCCTATAGTCAGAAAGAAGGAAAGGAGATTGAACATTGGATAGCAGTTAACCATCTCTACGGTTCCATCTTTAGAATTTCTTCTGAGGAAAGCACTGTGTGTGGGTGGGAAGAATATTCTCTGATGGACTGTTTAGATAGATGGGACATCCAAGAAGAATGGTCCAATAATTCAGTTCAGTTCAGTCACTCAGTTGTGTCTGACTCTTTGTGAGCCCATGGACTGCAGCATGCCAGGCTTCCCTGTCCATCACTAACTCCCAGAATTTACTCAAATTCATGTCTATTGAGTCGGTGATGCCATCCAACCATCTCACCCTCTGTTATCCCCTTCTCCTCTCGCCTTCAATCTTTCCCAGCATCAGGGTCTTTTCCAATGGGTCAGTTCTTTGCATTAGGTGGCCAAAGTATTGGAATTTCAGCTTCAGCAACAGCCCTTCCAATGAATATTCAGGACTGATTTCCTTGTTGGATCTCCTTGCTGTCCAAGGGACGCTCAAGATTCTCCTCCAACACCACAATTCAAAAACATCAATTCTTCAATGCTCAGCTTTCTTTATGGTCCAACTTTCACATCCATACATGACTACTGAAAAACACCATAGCTTTGACTAGATAGACCTTTGTTGGCAAAGTGATGTCTCTGCTTTTTAATACATTGTCTAGGCTGGTCATAACTTTTCTTCCAAGGAGCAAGCATCTTTTAATTTCATGGCTGCCGTCACCATCCTCGGTGAGTTTGGAGCCCCCCAAAATAAAGTCTGTCACTGTTTCCATTGTTTCCCCATCTATTTGCCATGGAGTGATGGGACCAGATGCCATGATCTTAGTTTTCTGAATGTTGAGTTTTAAGCCAACTTTTTCACTTTCCTCTTTCACTTTCATCAAGAGGCTCTCTAGTTCTTCTTTGCTTTCTGCCATAAAGGTGGTGTCATCTGCATATCTGAGGTTATTGATATTTCTCCTGGCAATCTTGATTTCAGCTGGTGCTTCATCCAGCCCAGCATTTTTCATGATGTACTCTGCGTATAAGTTAAATAAACAAGGTGACAATATACAGCCTTGACATCCTCTTATCCCAATTTGGAACCAGTTTGCTGTTCCACGTCCAGTTCTAATTATTCCTTCTTGATCTACATATAGATCTCTCAGGAGCCAGGTCAGATGGTCTGGTATTCCCATCTCTTTAAGAATTTTCCACAGTTTATTGTGATCCACATAGTCAAAAGCTTTGGTAGAGTCAATAAAGGAGAAGTAGATGTTTTTCTGGAACTCTCTCGCTTTTTCAATGATTCATCTAATGTTGACCATTTAATCTCTGGTTCCTTTGCCTTTTCTATACCCAGCTTGAACATCTGGAAGTTCACGGTTCATGTACTGTTGAAGCTTGGCTTGGAGAATTTTGAGCAATACTTTGCGTGTGAGATGACTGCGATTGTGCGGTAGTTTGAACATTCTTTGGCATTGCCTTTCTTTGGGACTGGAATGAAAACTGACCTTTTCCAGTCCTGTGGCCATTGCTGAGTTTTCCAGATTTGCTGGCATATTGAGTGCAGCACTTTCACAGCATCATTTTTTAGGATTTGAAAAAGCTCAACTGAAATTCCATCACCTCCACTAACTTTGTAGTGATGCTTCCTAAGGCCCACTTGACTTCAGACTCCAGTCCGATGATTACAGGTTCTTAACTCACCTTCTAGGGAGGAGGTTCAGATTAATGCTGGCCTTCCTTCTGCTGAATGGAGATGTGGCTTTGAATCCAGAGCCGTTTGGCTTGGACAACAGAGAAACTAAATACTGCCAAGAGGACTCCTATTTGTTTTCATTTTTAACACCCAACAACGTTCAGCCTCTTCTCTAAATACCCTTTTAGCAAATATTTGAAGAATAATGGTGTGTAGGAATGCCAAATTATTAGCCTGCCTGGGATAGACATTACTTGAGCTCAAGAAAATCTGGTTTCCCTTTTCCTCTTCCTGAGTGCATAGGGAAAGTAGAGCTTTGCAACTATACAGGGCCACGTGGCTAGTTCTGGCCAGCAGGCTTCAGTCGAGGTGACAGATGTCACTTCCAGGGCTAGGCACCCAAGAGCAGGTGGCAGTTCCCTTCCCACCATGGTGAATATAGAGGTCTTGGGTTGAGCTGATGGAGCCACAGAACTGCACCAGCCTGGGTCCTGAATGTAGGCACATGGAGGACTTTGCCCTCGGGATTGGAGAGGGGTCCCAGGCAACTTCAACCAACAGAGAAACAAATTTTTCCTAATAGCCAAAAAGTAAAACCATTGCTTTCTCTGTGAAAATGTAGACAATGAGTGGAGACACTGATTCAGTCAGACTGTACACAACACAGAGGTAGTATTGTGTCACAAATAGTTGCCCTTTATACAACAAAAACAAAAATAGAGCTTTTATTGTCTCACTTAATCTTGACAATGGGCTTCCCTCGAAGCTCAGATGGTAAAGAATCTGCCTGTAGTGCAGGAGATCCAGGTTTGATTCCTGGGTTGGAAAGATCCCCTGGAGGAGGAAATGGCACACCACTCCAGTATCCTTGCCTGGAAAACCCCATGGACAGGGGAGCCTGGTGGGCTGCAGCCCGTGTGGTGCAGAGAGTAGGGCACGGCTGAGAGGCTGACACTTGTGATCTTAATCATGACAACAGGGGCCTCCCTGGCGGCCCAGTGGTTGAGACTTCACCTTCCAATACCGTTCGACCTCTGATAGGGGAGATAAGATCCCACATGCCAAAACGTAAACCAGAAACAGTATTGTAACAAATTCAATAAAGACTTTTTTTTTTTTTTGAGAATGCATTGTGTCATAGTTTTTTTTTTTTTTATTAGTTTTGCCATACAATGCCATGATATCACCATGGGTTTACATATGCTCCCCCTTCAGAGCCCCCCTCAATAAAGGCTTTAAAAATGATCCACATCAAAACAAAATCTTTGTTTCCAAATTAAAAAAAAAAGATCCCTGAGAACTGGAACCGTTTCCCAAATGTACCTGGTTATAAGAATGCATGTGGTGGTATTACAGATTCACACACTCTCACCCTGGACATTCAGATTCAGTGGGGCTGCGGTAAGGTCTAATGATTCTGTTTTCATCAGGTGTTCCAGGGGACCCTTGTGTGCAGGTAAGTTTGAGAAACACAGTGGGTGTTACTATTATCCCTACTTTACTGGTAAGGAGGGGGCTTCCCCGAAGGCTCAGCAGGTAATAAATCTGACTGCAGTGCAAGAGAAACAGGAGACTTGGGTTCAATCTCTGGGTCAGAAAGTTCCCCCAGAAGAGGAAAGGCAACCCACTCCAGTATTCTACCCTGGTATATTCCACGGACAGAGGAGCCTGGTAGGCTGAGTCCATAGGGTCCCAAAAGTCGAACTCGACTCAGCGACTGAGCATGCCCGCACTGATGAGGAAAGCCAGTCTTGGCCCATTGCCTCTCCCATGCACATTAGTGGGCAGGAGAAGCACCTGGGGATTCTGATTCAGTAGGTCTGGGGTGGGGCCCAAGGCGCGGGAGGGCCGGCAAGCTTCCTGGTGATGCCCGCAGTCCGGGGCCCACAATGAGCGCAAGGTTGAGCCTGGAGAGTGAGTTCTCAGGTCCTCAGGCAGCTGCTCCTTGGTGTTGACTTCAAGTTGCCGATGCCAGGGTCCTGCCCCTGTGGATTCTGATGTAATTAGTAGGGGTGTGGCCTGGGCATTGGGATTTTTAAAACCTTCCCCAGATGATTCTACTCTATCGCAAAGTTTGAGAACCACCAGCTTCAGTAACAGTCATATAGTTTGAATTCACAGAGCCGAGTGTCTTTTTTCATTTTTTTTTAAATTGATGTAGAGTTGATCTACGATGTTGTGTGAATTCTTGCTGTACAGCAAAGTGATTCAGTTACACACACACACACATACTCCTTTTTATATTCTTTTCCATTTTGATCTATCACAGGATATTCAATATAGTTCCCTGTGCTGTAGAGTAGGACCTTGCGGTTGATCCATCCTACATACACTCGTTTCATCTGCTAGCCCCCAATTCCCAATCCTTCCCTTCTCCACCTCTGTCCCCCTTGGAAACCACAGCTCTCTTCTCTATGTCTGTGAGTCTGTTTCTGTTTCACACCTAAGCTCATTTGTGGCGTATTTTAGATCCCATGTAGAAGTGATATTGTACAGTGTTTGTCTTTCTCTTCCTAACCTATTTCACTTAGGATGATCATCTCTAGGTCCATCCATGTTTCCACAAATGCAAGCCACGTATCTCGTGAGACAGGTACCCAGTATGGTAACTGATATTACTAATATTGTCATTATTGGGCGGGAACCCCAGAAATAAGGCCTAAAAAGTTATCATAAGGCTGGAGTCAGAATATGGAGTGGGCCAGCACCGAGTGGGCCAGGCCAGCGGCGCCCTGCCCTGGTTCTCCCAGCTGCGGGCACACAGAAGCAGACAAACATGGGCGTGGGCCACCCCCTCTCCAGCTGGCAACCCTCCAAACGGCATCAGCAGCAGCTGAGGCCTGAGCTCACCTCACACCCACGCTGACAGCTTCCTGAGGATGGAGACAAAAGCCAGGCTGCCCTGCCTCTGAGATGAGAGGCACCACTGGTCAGCCTGAGAAAGGACCTCAGCCCCTAACTCAATTTCTTACCAATTATCCAGGCAAAAGGTCTCCAAGGTACAGACATCCATGGCCTGATTAACTAGAATGCCAGACCACCGGAGGCAGACAAACATTCCAACCACAAAATCTGTTTGGAACACTCCAACAGAGAAGGGATGTCAAAAGAGATGGACTGTAATTTCAGAAGCTGTGAGTGGTACCACTTGACATGAATAATAACAAATAAAAGCTATCATTTCTCCAGGGCCTGCCGGGCGCCAGATACTCTCCACGAATTATCTCATTTAATCCTCACCACCATCCTATGAAATCTGGGACCCTCTGAATAGGTGAGGAGATTCACTTTCACAAGCCCCAAGGTCACACAGCTAGTAAGTGACAGAGCTGTGGTTCGAAGGTTTAAAACCCACCCTTGCTCTTATCTACTTTATTTTCCTTCTCACTCGGTAAAGCCAGGCCTCATAGATCACTGCCTACTTTGGCCTTTAAACAAGGAAAGAAATATTCTTTCTCTGACTCTGCATTGTAATAATTATCCATCCCTGCTAAGCCTAGGAGACTCAGAGCCCAGCTGCTCCTTGGGCCTTCATCCATCTCTCTTGAGTGCCTGCTGTCCAACCAGGAAAAGGCCTGGCTTTGCCATCCATCCTTTGGAGCCCCAAAGGGAGAAATGGATGAAAATACTCGGCTTTGAAGGGCGCCAGTAACAGAGAGAGTGAGGTTGTGCAGAGCCCCTGCCTTTAGTTTCTCATCAGAGCTTTCTGCTGTTTTAATTTGCCCCAGGGATCTGGAAAGACAAGTCCTCTGTTCTAAAGGTTTCATGTTTCTAAAGAAACAACGGCGGGTGTGGTCATTTAATTTCCTATCATAAGAAAAAAAAAATATATATATATATATATCAGGTGACATTTTGAACCAGCTGGCAGGTTTTTGTTCTAAAGAGCAGGACCATCGCTAGTTCTTATTTTGTGTTCTTTACCGCAGGGCATACCACGGTTCTCCGCCCTCCGCCAAGGTGACTCCCAGGATGCAGGACTGTCAAGCTCCCCTTCTGATTGCTGAAGCCTGAAAACCTTTCACGGGAGGACAAAAGCTTTTCTTCTATAATGAGATATAAGGCTTACAGGCAGATGGCCAGGAGAAAGGCAAGGTGAGGGCTGGCAAGCCTATCTACCAGCAAAGACCCAGAATTATCGGGAACCCCACGTCTGCCCTTTGGCAGCTGACAACCGGGAATGTCTTGGGACAACAACTGTAAGCAAAACGCTGGGAGCAGCCTTCAATCGTAGGCTTTTAGCTGACTGACCAATTAATGAGCCAAGAAATCGAATTCTTTTTTTTTTTTTCTTTCTTAAACTTGCACATTAATGAGGAAACCTCTCCCTTCAAAGTTCAGAGCTAGCTAACAAGCTAGGGAATAGCTGGACTCCACCATGGATTTCCAGCTCTTTTGTTGGCTCAGATTCATCTTGATTTGGAAACACTTTGGCTAGCAAGTAGGCAAGCGAATAGTTTGAGGGACCATCTTGATTTTTTTTTATCATTTTGGCTACAAAGTGAAAGTGTTAGTCGCTCAGTCCTGTCTGACTCTTTGTGACCCCATAGAGTGTAGCCCACCAGGCTCCTCTGATCATGGAATGCTCTAAGCAAGAATACCGGGGTGGGTAGCCATTCCCTTCTTCAGGGAAACTTTCCAACCCAGGGATCTAACCCAGGCCTCCTGCATTGCAGGCAGATTCTTTAGCATCTGAGCCACCAGGGAAGACCAAACACTAATCCTTTACCAATTCTTTCCCTAGCTATCACCAATCTTGGGATCCACTCTCGTAATTATTGAAATAATAGTGGCCAATCTTTTTGAAAAAATATTTGTTTAGATGCACAAGGTATTAATTGTGGCATGTGGGATCTGGTTCCTTGAGCAGGGATGGAACCTGGGCCCCCCTGCATTGGGAGCATGGAGTCTTGGCCATGGGACCACAAGCGAAGTCCCAGGATTAGCCAGTTTTAGTATTTGCCAGAGATAGTGTTAAGAGTTTTATAGATATTAACTCATTTGCCTTTCTTCCTTCTAATTTACACATGAAGAGACTGAGCCACTGACCTGAGGTAACTTCTCCAAGGACGCAGACAGTAAGAGGCTGATCAGTCTGATTTCAGAGACCACACTCTTTAATATTTTAACTGGTGGACATTCCCTAGAGGAATAACAGACATGGATCAAGAAACAATTTGATCAGACCCCAGAAGTGCCTTCCTGCTCAGCCCCACCCCGTTCCTGCCGCCTAGGGTAACCACCATCTTGGTTTAATGTCATGAATCACTTTGCCCGTTTCCGAATGGCAAACCTAAGTATATAATATGTAACCTTTCATGGTTATCTGCTTTCATTCTTCGTAACTGTAAGATTCACTCAGATATTTGCCTCTCTATCCTATTTTGTCAGCCTCTCTGTCCTTGAGTCATAATTACCATCATCTTCTGTCACTTTTTTACATCTGATGCTTCCCAGGTGGCACAAGTGATAAAGAACCTGCCTGCCAGTGCTGGAGAGACATGGGTTCCATCCCTGGGTCGAGAAGATCCCCTGGAGGAGGGCATGGCAACCCACTGCAGTATTCTTGCCTGGAGAATCCCATGGGCAGAGGAGCCTGGCTGCAGTCCATGGGGTCACAAAGAGTCAGACACGATCGAAGGGACTCAGCACGCATGTGTATCTGATAGTAACAAGAAATTATGCTTTATTCTACTTCAAAATTGCTTTGGCTATTTTTAGCTCGTTGCCAAGCTTGTCGATAATTACCAAAACACTTGTTAGGCTTTCTTTTTGTCCTCACTGGGCTTCATTAAAATTACAAACAAATCCAGACTAGGGAACATAGTCATTCCTTAACTTCAAGGGAGCCTGGAAAAGTAGGGTATGGACTCGGTAGCAATCCATCATTTGGGTCAAGTTCATTGCCTCTTTGAACAAGATGGTAGTTCATTCGACAAAGAGGAAATGGTACTGGATAGACAGCCAGCTGTGTCAAGTGCAACTCGAATAGACTCACCTCCACTGTAGCAGGCTTTTGCCTGCCCTCTCTCCCTGTGTCTCTTCTTTACAACACCATCTCCTGCCATGACTGAAATTGCCAGGAGGTCCAAGCTGCCCTGTGTGTCGTAGCCAAGTGGAGCGAATGCTTCTCCCCTCCCCTCCTGCCACTCTCTGTTAGAAATTGTCACAGAGTGTGCTTATCACACTCAGAACACTATAGAATTGTCAGTAAAACAGGTCACTTACAATCCTCTCATGCAAGGACCTCGAGAGGAGGGTCTGGGGTCCAGCCAGGGTCAGGGGGAACCACCGTGCATGGACACGGCCCCATCTGAAGACAAGAGTTTGTGGACCAGCCAAGCTTGTTATTGGAGTAGGAAATGGCACCCCCCTCCGGTACTCTTGCCTGGAGAATGCCGTGGACGGAGGGGTCTGGTGGGCTGCAGTCCACGGGGTCGCAGAGAGCCGGATGCGACTGAGCGTGCACTCGTGTATTATGTGTGTTATGCCGGAGTCCTCTCCCCAAGGATGACTTCTCTCCCAGGAGGCACTGGTACTCCAGTGAGCCAGGATTCTGATCCGAAGCCTACTAAGGCTTGAGCTAGAACTCAAGCTACTCTCAAAAGTAAGCTGAAAACTAGGAAACCATTTCAGCTTTAGAATACTTTTGAACTTGGGTGACAAAGCAGTTCTGAGATTTTTTTTTTTTTTAGCAAGCTGGCAAGTCAAGAAATCTGGGTCTGGACCCAGTCCTGGCACGTTAACCTTGGGCAATTCCATGCCCCTCTCTGGGCCCCAGGGACACCCTCTGAAAATACAGCTGGACCACATGGCCTCTCACATTCGGCCCAGGTCAGCTCTTCATAGCCCACCCAATGAGGATGCGCAGGGGGCTATGCCCCAGTGAGCCTTTGGTGTCTGGCCCTCAGGGTTTGTCAGCTTAGATCCCAAGGACCCTGAGAGGATCCCAATGCCATCCCATGTCAAAGATGGGGAAATTGCATATCTTGAAGGTGAGGCAACCTGCCCACGATGGCACAGCTAGATAGCAGTGGTTGGGGTTTGAACCCAGATCTGTCTGATTCCCTCCCAGGCTCTGGACCACGACAACAGGTGGCCTCTACCACTACTGGTCCCACAGCCCCTGAGGATGGAGCCTCTGGGACTACCGTGCAAAGCCTTGGCTGCAGGCAAGATGCCCTTGCTTCCAGGGGAGTAGAAAGAGCTCCCAGGTGAGGGGCAGGGCTGTCTTCTGCCCACTCACCCTTCCCGAGCATTGACTGCCTACACGATCACAGCTTTCTGCTAAGCAGTTGGCTTTTCTTTGCTTTCCCCTCCCATAAGCTTTTTGTTTCATGATTTCCATATAAGTGATTTCCTGGGAACTGTCATTCCCTATAGTGCTCAGCTGCTACACAAATCAGATCGCCCGAATCTACAGTTAGGTTGAACAGAGGAGGTAAACGTATCCTTAGGACTGAGCCAGCTGGCAGCCCTCTGCTCGTGCACCATGCCATTTGCTTGGGGCACGTCCCTGGGCCAGCCACTCAGTACGCTTGCAAACATCCTCTCAGAGTCTCCACAGGAATCTGGAGTATCCATGTCAACCACCCCACCTTGGAAACTTTTTGTGAGAACATATGTTGTATTTGTGGAGCTCCCTCAGTTTTCCCAAAAGCAAATCAACTTGGGGAGGACAAAAGGTAAAAAAAAAAAAAAGCAAACGGGAGTCTCTGGTTTCTGGACCATTCTCTGAGGCAAAAGGCGGTCAGGACCTCAAACTTCTGAACTCTCCACCAGCCCCTTACAGGGGCTACAGGTTCCTGAGAGAGAGCTGCAGAAATGTCAGCAGTAACGGATCTTCGTGATTTTGTTGTCTCCTGTTCTAATAAGCTTGCTGGTCGCTTTAGGAGCAGAAAGGACTCCTTTTGCCTGGAGCTCACAGTGCTTCTCAAAGTCTCTTTGGTAAAGGACCACTTCCTTTCTTCCCTCTCTGCATCTATCACAGACAGGTAATTTGATAAAATACGGTAAAAGTGAATTACTAGGAAAAAAAATAAGAAAAACCATGCAAATAAGAGCCTGAATGTTTCATTATTAGGTTCAACAAACTCAACAGATTCAATGAGATTCAATAAAGCTACCCTGTCCAATTTTACTATACATTTTTCTTGAACACGTAACTCTCAATTTCAGTTCTTCCCTTGTCAGTAGACTGGTTTCAAACAGCCCACAGATCAGCCCTGGTCCACGAACCATGACCGAAGAGCCCTTGTCAGACCACGGAGGGGCGAACAGCTGCCCTCAGATTCCTGTCCACCACCACGGCAGTCGTTGGTAACTGACCACAACACCCCTCCTGGAAGGCAACCCCAGACTCCTTCTCGGCACTTCCAGCTACTCCCCAAATCAGGCTGGGTGTGCAAAAGGAAAACTGTGTGCTCTCCCTGGTTCTCTTTTCCAGCCCCACACTCTGATCCTGCATCTTCTGCCTCTGGGCAGAGCGGCTGTCCTGACTTACCCAGCCCACCCGCTCCTTCCTGCTCTCTCCAACATGGCCAGGTCTTCCATTCCAAGGGGCCGGAGCCTGCCTACAGGGGCGGAAGCCCAGCCCCGGATTCACTAGAAAGAAGAGAGAAGTGCAATCCCGAAATTTCAAGGAAACAAAAATCTAAGAGGTTCCCTCCCATAAGCAGTTCTTTCAATGATCTCTTCACACCCCGCTGGCAGTATGTACTAGTCACATGCTTGGAATCTGGAGACACCATCTGCGGAGCACCTGCGATGCAGCAGACCTCATTTTAAGTGGTTATTTTTTGCTGTCTCAATTCAAAACACGCCTATGAAACATCCTTACAGCCCCATTGTTACAGAGGGCGAAACTCAGAGAGTGAGAGTGACGGCTCCAAGTCACGCAGCTGTGAGTGACACAGCCTGCATGCAAAGGAGGTCTGTCGCACTCCGAGGTCTGGGTTTTGATTCCATTTACCTTCTCATCCTCATCCAGACCCCGCGCTCATGTCCGGGGAAGACAAGCTTGAGCTCCTTCTAGAGGGGACACTATGCCATCAATCGTCCGCTCCAGATGGTACCACCAGGCTGGAGACGCCCCACGTCCCCTCCCTGCCCCCAGGCGGCAGGGGAGAGCAGACCAAGACTCAGCCCCAAACTCAGCCTCTTAGCTCAAAGATATGTTATAACTTACATTGAGGAACTGTCAGTACGATGCCCATTTGCACAGACCATGGATGTTGCTAAGGCAGTTAATTGGACATTATTCATTTGCTTCTCTGGGTCCTGGAATCTTGACATTTTAAGGTGGGAGTCTACAGAATGTCCATTCCCCTCCCCCCCCCGCCAAAAAAACCCAAAAAAACTGATGGAATGAGTCAGTATTTTATCAAAAGCATTGGCTGGAGACTTCACCCATCTGGCCCCAGCAATCTGGCCTGGTCAACAACTGCGGAAATAAATAAAACCAAATAAGAAAATGGGAATAACAACTGCTACTATTTATTGAGCTCCATATGCTGAGCTCCGTGATAAGCGTATATATATATATATTTCAAAAGTCTAAACAACATTCCTTTGCAATTTCTTCAAGAAGGGAACATTTTCATACTTGGGGAGAGTGATTTTTTTTTTCACAAGACCCTAAAGTCATTTGATGTAGAGGCAGATGAATCAGGTGGGCGGTGGAACTGAATCATGGCTTTTTTTCTTTTGGGTCCAAAATGAAATGATGACTCCAGAGTAACCTGATCAATTTCCTATGCGTCTCAGATTCTTAAGACTGCTAGCAAGGGGGCTCCGGCAGATTTTAAGCAGTGGCAGCCTTCCAAAGGAATATTTGTCGTCAAGGTGACTTCTTTTTTACTTTTTCAGAAAAGCAGCGCTTATTTGTTTTCTGAATTGCAAAGGCCATTTATCTTTACTGCAGAAAGTAGAAAATAGAAAACATTGAAAACAAAAGCACAAATTATTCATAATGTCCTGTTATTGTTTTGTTGTTCCCAATTTTGTTGCTAATAAAATTTTGATGCAATAATATACTCATGTATACCTAATTTTTGCACATCTCTGATTTTTTCCTCAACACAAACTTTTAGACATAGAACCTCTGGGTCAAAGAGTATGTATATGTTTAAAACTTTCAAAATTCATTGCCAAGTTGGTTAATGGAGATGTTATTTTAAGATGAATGTTTGAATTATTAATAAGATGGGATTTTTTAATAGGTTTATTGTATTCTGTTGTGTGTTGCCTATTTATAACTTTGGCTTAGTTTTCATACCGAAATATTTAGCTTTTTCTTTTTTTATATAAGGAATGCTTACATAGTAAGGAAGCCAACCCTTTGTATATCTTGTCATTTTCTCTAATTTGTCACTGTTTTCAATCTTGAATGATTTTTAAAAGTCATGTTTTTTACTTTCATTTAGTCAAATGTATAGATCTTTTTCTATGTGTTATCTTTGTCTCTGGGATACCTTTTTTTCTTCGTACTTTGGCCATGCCACACAGTTTATAAGATCTCGGTTCTTGACAAGTGATTTAACCCTGGCCATATGGCAGTACCCACTCTGAATCCTGACCACTATGCCACCAGGGAATTCCCTTTGTTGGTATAATTTAAAAGCCTTTTCCTCCATGGAGGTAATTATTCATCAAGGAGATCGATTTGCAGGGAACAACAAAATTTGGGATATATTTGTTATATATAAATATTGGTATATTGCTTTGAAAGTCTTGGTTCTTTATAGTTACACTTCTCAATTTATTCAATCATTTTTTTTCCAACCCACATCAGATGAATCCTTCTATTTTCCAGGCTCTCTGCCAGTCGCTGGGTGCAGTGATGAATATTTTAAGAGCTCATGGGTCACCCAACCTCATTGTACTGTAGCTAAAGCCAAGCCTGGAAGCCCACGAGGCACAGGAAGAAGAAAACGGGGTCGCTATGCTCAGTCTCCTGTCCTTGATGTCAGCGTGTCCCTTAGATTTGGTGCTTCTTAGAGTTCTAGTCTAGCTCTTCTTTTCCTCTTGTTCCTCACGAGGCCCTAGATGTTCACCTCCGAGGACTGTGGGGTTTAAGGATGCCTCCATCACCCTCCTAAGCATCAGGGTGTACGCGACCTTCATCAACACCCATGGGTCCCACAGGCACCTCAGACTCAACTCACCATCTCCCCACAATCCTCACCCCCCTGTTCAGCTGGTAATGGCCCCACCACCTACTCGAGGATCAAGGCAGCACCCTGGGGTCACACGTCATTCCTGATCTCTCTATTGCCAGCCTCTCTGTGTTCTAACCAGCCACCAGATTCTGACAGTACTATACCTCCTGTCTTATTTCCTCCCCACTCCCTTCTTCCACGACCTTCCCTTGGGCCCTCTCATCTTGGGTGGTGTCCCAGCCCCCTACTAAACTCCATGCGTCCCATCTGGTCCCCTTCCAACCCACCTTCCACACGGCAGCCAGAATGATTATTCTAAAGAGCAACTCTGACCGTGTCACGCCCCTCCTTCAGTTGGTTCTCACTGGCCTCAGGATAAAGTCCACGCATCCTAGCCGGCCCTACAGGAACCCCTGGGATGTGGGCCCTGCCAGCCTCTCTAAACTCATCTTCCATATTCCTTGCCCTACCCCCATTCCTCATTCCAACCACGTAAACTACTCAGAGATCCCTGAATGTATCAAGCCTTTTCTTGCCTCCAGGTCTCTTCAAATGCTCTTCCCTCTGCTTGAACCGTTTTTCTCCCGCATCTTTCCCTGGCTGACTCCCATTTTCCCACAAGGCTCAGTTTATTTTTTATTTTTATTTAGTTATTTAGTTGATTGTGGCTGAACTCAGTTGTGGCACAGGGGATCTTTAGTTGCAGCCTATGGGAACCAGGAATCCCTGACCAGGGATCGAACCCAGGCCCCCTACACTGGGACCACGGGTTCTCAGCCACTGGACAACCAGGGAAGTCCCAGGGTTCAGTTTCGACCTCATTCTCTCCAGGAAGCCCTGTGTGAAATCCACCTCGATGCCAATGACTTACATACCCTGCTCTCTGCTCCCACAGTCTCCTTCCGTGCTTACATTAACTATGATGCCATAACGGCCCATTTACATGCTTGTCTTCCTCTCTAGACTGTGGTGTAGCTGCCCAGGTTATACACTGCACAGCTCACAAGAGACGAGGATGTAAGCAGTGGCCCCTGAAGTTATACAGTGGGCACCCTACACAGCCGTACCAGGAAGATCCACCTGAGACCCCCTTGAGAAGGACTCTCTCTGTTCACTCTTGTGTATAACACATGTGCTCAGAAGGTCATTGTTGAACTGACGAATGGAGAGATGGATAAGGAATGGGCTGAGGGATGGATAGATGGCTGCAGAGCTGGCGTCCGTGTCTGCTGGCCAGTGACTCATCTTTCATTATCCGCGTCATCTCCCATCTGCTCGGCTCCCCTTTAACCAATTTACTGTCTTACCTAGCCTCCAAGCAAAACCTTATTCATGGGGTTTAGTCTTCCTATTGCTGAAAATCAAGACTCATTGCTCTTTAGCTGCCGCTCCAACTCCTAAGAGTCTCCTGAAGGTTTAATCAGGAGTGACTGATGACCTGGGATTATGTGGGTTTTTGTCTACGACATTATGAAAAGTTAGGCTCTCTGCCGTGCTTCCTAAGACATAGATTTTAATAGAAAACAACTCAAATCTTCCTTTCTCCTCCAGCTCTTTCCCCATTGTTTAAAGAGAAATTGCCTTCGGAAGATTACTGAGTGTTTTTCTTTTTTTTCTGCATCCTGTATGTATGCATAATCATTCTGTCGTGTCCGACTCTTTGCGACTCCGTTGACTGTAGCCTGCCAGGCTCTTCTGTCTATGGGATTCCCCAGGCAAGAATACTGGAGTGGGTTACCATTCCCTTCTCTGGGGATGTTTCCGGCTCAGAGATGGGATCCAAGTCTCCTGCCTTGCAGGAGGATTCTTTTCTGTCTGAGCCACCGGGGAAGCCCCAGAATTCCTTTACTGAATAGCTAATCCTGTGGCCATACTCTTATGCCAGGGGTTCTACAGATAAAGAAATAGAGTCGCAGTTTATAAATGCAGTTTGTGATACAAATTATTTCAAGTTGCCACAGGGGGTGACTATAGTATAGATACATTTTAAGAAGACAGAGACCTTGTGTCTTCTTTGAGCTCTTATAGACCCAAGGTCCAGCCAGTACTCGGTGCACACACACACAAACACCCACACCCTCATAAAATATGTGTTGAATGAATTCATCACAAGAAACTCATAAAAATATGTCCTTAGTGGCGAGACGGTTGCAAGTTTTTTAACCATTGTAAACAGAGAAACATTGCACGCTTTAGGTTAAATAAGATACTGTGTATCAAATGCCTAGCACAGGATCCAGCATTTATTAAATAAATGAAAATTGCCATTAAGATTATTGGAGTGGGGTGGGATGGAAGGGTGGCTCAACATCCCGGGAGGCTCAACAGGGAGGGGATATACATACGCATGTGTGTATGCTTAGTCACTCAATCCTGTGAGGTCACTCCTCACCGGGTTCAGGGCCCTTCGTCGCTACTCACTTTTGTTGCTCAGTCGTGTCTGACTCTTTCCGACCCCACGAACAGCAGCACCCCAGGCTTCCCAGTCCTTCACAATCTCCCTGAGTTTGCTGAAACTCATGTCCACTGAGTCAGTGAGGCCATCCAACCATCTCATCCTCCGTCGTCCCCTTCTCCTCTCGCCCACCATTTTTCCCAGCCTCAGGGTCTTTTCCACTGAGTCAGCTCTTTGCATCAGATGACCAAAGGATCTGCGCTTCAGCTTCAGCATCAGGTCTTACCACGTTTCCAAGCTGTTGTTACACGAAGTGTCCACGAGGCGGCAGCACGGCTCCATGCCCCACTCAGGTCCCAGTCAGAGACAAAGTCGTGTTCCTAGGTTGTTGATTCCAGGGGAATGTGCTAGAAAAAACAGTCCAAGGTTTACGTCTCAGAATTTCTTTTCCTTTACCTTTCACCCTCGAGACCCACGCCAAGCCCTGGCAGACCGCTCGGCTGAGGACACTGTGGTTCCTAGATGGGGTAACGCCTCCATGCAAGGAGGCTGCCGCAGGGAATCCCACCAGCGTGCAAGTTGCACGCCAAGTGACCCTTGCAGGTTCTTCCAGCCCAGAGCGTGCGCCGGTCTTTGGATGCAGGAGGTTTTATGGAGCCTTCAGGAGGTGCTTCTGGTTCAGGAGATCTTGGTCCCTTCCGTAGAGGACTAGACACCAGAGTCCCCGAGACTTTTGTAACTGTTCTTGATAGACACATTTGAAATTTAGTACCAGGGCTGGAGAACTACAAGCTTAAAGCCATAAGAGCAAAGGGTTACATAAGAGCGCAGAGGACAGAACAATTACTTCCATCAGAACGGGGTGATATTTGAGCTGATGGTAAAGGAAGAGGAAGATTTCAATGGGAGAATGAATGAATGAATCCCTTGGGGAAATAAATGGTTTGTGTTCTTTTTATGGTACAAGATGAAAAGAATTAGACTTGGCACTGTATTCACAGGGACTGGCATTAGTCCTGCAACTTCAAGCAAATCATTTTTCTACACAGCAGTTTATCCATCTGTAAAATTGGACTAGTAACCACTCATTTCCCGGGATTTGTTTTAAGACTTAAATAAAGCTATGTCTGGAAAAATTCTTTCATGAAATGCTAAGTGTCATAAAGATATTAGGTATAATTATGCTTCTTAATTCCCTTGTACTCCAACTCTTAAGAATTCAGTACAATGCAGAACATTCCTGAGAGCTTGCTCAGTGGCCGACACCATTCTCTGTACTTCCTGGGTACTGTTTCATTGGCTGTCCCAACAGTCCTATAAGGTAGGTCATGACCACATGCCCATTCTACAGATGAGGAAGAGAGGCACAGAGAGCTTCAGCTGCCTTGCTCAAGGTCACACGGCCCTTAACTATTGGGGCCCAGATTCACACTCAGGTGGTACCTCAGCGCCTCTGATCAGAGACTAAAGACGCACTAAAGATCTGTCGGTCTGGCCCGATTAGGACAAGTCAGTCAGCTGAGAAGGGACGGAGGTGGCAGGGTGACCTCCTCTGAGCACACAGTCATCAAGCCCCTTCTCCTCCAGTTCCATCAGCAGATCAGCTGAAAATAGGATTGATTATAAGGATCACAGAACTCGGTTTTTCTTTTCCCAAACATTTTATGTCCTTTACTTAAACACTGATTATAAGAAAAACCAAGGCATAAAAGTTATAGAGATTTCACAGGGATTTTTAGAAAATGAAATAGGTGAACGTCCTCCTGGTGAAACCTAGCTTGACAACGTCACTGTTAAGGAGTACAAAGCCAACAGGTGGATGAATCAGAAAAAGGAGGCCCAACATTCAGTCAAATCAATTGGTATTTATCTGTATTTTAAAATGGCTCTCTAACGCTTTCATTTCCTTGGTATAAGAGTTCCAATAGAACCCTAAAGCGATTGTATAGAACACTGGGGCTTTTTAATAGCCTCTAACTTAGCAAGCCACGGTCATTTAAAGAGAAGTGGATGAGCTGCTAGGAGGAGGGAGATTTCTGCTGAAGAAAACGAAGCTGTTCTGGCTCCATTGCTTCTGCCTCTTTCTGGAGAGAGGCGAAATGCTCACAGAAATGTGATGGAACTTTCCAGCTGGTGATTTTGCATTATCAGGAAGGAAAGTGTTTATGAAAATGAAAATTACTGATAATTACATGTGAAAGCCCGCAAGGGAGAAAAATGCAGAAACATTGCAGAATCTTTATTTATATCCAGAGCTGAAGCCCATTGGTGGGAGTGTGAATTGGTCCAATTTTTTGGAGGGGACTTGTTAATGTCCCAACACTGCCCTGGCAAGTTCCCTTCACAAAATCTACTTTTTAGCAAGATTTAACACATATCCAAGGTCTGCGTACAAGAATGTTCACTGTAGCGTAGCTTGCAAGCACAAAAAAATAGAAATAATCTATTTCCATCATCATAAATCTGTGTAAACAATGCTGGCATATCCATATTTTAGAAAATTTTGTTAATAAATGGAATGAGATAGATCTAGATATTCTGACATGAAAAGTTGTCACTGATGTTTTAAATGAAAAAAAGCAAATTGAAAAGAAAGTATCTATTGCATGCTTTTATTTTGTATGCTTTCATTTTAAAATGAAAGCCCCCACTGTGGGGCTTGGGGAGATTTGCTTCTCCCATTTTAAAATGAAAGCCCCCACTGTGGGGCTTGGGGAGATTTGCTTCTCCTTTCAGGTGGCCTAGCCCCTCTTGTGACAACATGGTCTACGAGAACCTGCCCCACGGGTCTTTGGAACGAAGAGAAAATCATAGAGAGCTTGAGACTAGAACAGAAACGGCGTCACCGCTTCTCACTGTCCTGTGGGTCCCTCCCTGGCCGAGCCTCCCTACCCATCCTCTAGACCCGGCTCGCGGCCACCGACGGTCTCCGCTGGTCTCGGCTGCGCAGGCAGAAGAGGCGGGGGCTCCCCCGACGGTCCTGCGGGCCCTGGGCACCCAGCCTCGCCCCCCACCGTCTAGTCCGGGTTGTCCGTCTCCTCCATCCCCCCGAGTCCCTGCAAGGCGGCAGCCCGGTCACCTCACAGCCGCAGCACTCACCCCAGGGCCTGAGGCTGCGTCTGAATCCCAGTCACCTTTTTCCTAATTGAATTCTTCCTATTCTTGCCTCCGTCACCCCAGGCCAGGCCCCGGTAACAGCTTCCTAAGGGTCTCCCTGCCTCCCCTCCCTCCCTCCCGGTCCAGGCTGACGGCGGAGGCTGCCAGGTCCCTGCCCAAAGCCCTTCAAGGGCAGAGCAGGACTGGAGGACACGGAGTCGGCTTTTCATTCCAGTCTGCTAAGGCTGAGGTGACGCCCAGCACATTGCTTTCTCGAACGCTTGGCTGCTTCATCTGCGAGATGAAGGCATCGCCTCCTCCCACAAGGCTGCAGAAGGAACGCAATGAGAAATGCGTGTGAGATGCACCGATGGCGTTTAGCCAAAGCCAAGGTTAGCTACTACTACTTCCGTTATCCTTGAGAGGCCGGGCTCGTCGGGGGGGAAGGGAGGCGTATCTGCAAAGTCCCTGTCCGGAATGCAGACTGCATCCTGAAGGGCCCTGCGACCCGGAGCAAGTTTCTCTCTCTCTCTCTCTCTCTGTCTCTCTCTGTGTGTGTGTGTGTGTGTGTGTGTGTGTGTGTTACTCTGTCGCTCTGTCGTGTCCGACTCTTTGAGACCCCATGGACTGTAGCCCGCCAGGCTTCTCTGTCCATGGAATTTTCTAGGCAAGAGTACTGGAGTGGATTGCCATTTCCTTCTCCAGGGGATCTTCCTGACCCAGGGTTCAAACCCACATCTCCTGAATCTCTTGCATTGGCAGGCAGATTCTTTAACCACTGAGCCACCAGGGAAGCCCCACACGTTTCTTTGATTATTCATAGAGAGGTGAGCTCTTCTCTAGGATCCCATTTCCATCAGAAACTGCATTTCATGTGCCCCTTTGTGAGCCCAATCCATAAGGCAAAGGGGAAAAGACTCTTCCTCACCCTTAAAATTAAATGCAAATATTAGAGAACCTTGGTGCTTTTTTTTTTTTTTAACCACTTATGAAGCACTTTCCTACCCATCGTAGAATTTGGAGATGATTTTAATGGGAAGAAAGCACAGTCAAATTTTAACAGTGATAGTCTCTGGATGGTGGGATTTAGGGTGATTTTAATGTTACTTATGTTTCCCTAAAGCTTCACAATCTTCTGCAGTTTCAGAGCTGAATAGAAACAATGGGTGCATAATATTGTGAGTGCAATAAATGCACTAAATTGCAACGTGTACAATTTTACTTTATGTGAATGTCACCTCATCCAAAAGACCTCCTGCAGTACTACACACGTGATCTCATAGTCATTTATGAAAATGAGGTTTGAGGCGAGAACACACAAGGACTTTTAAGGCTCAGAGGCAGGTCAGTCAGCCGGCACGCTCCCCCTCCCAGGTCCAAGTCTTCATCCCAGGCGGCCGGCCTGCAGCGCGCTCCTCCGGCCGCCAGGGGGCCCTGCGGAGTCCTGCGGCCCCACTCGCGGGCGGGCGCCGCTCTTGCGGGTGCGCCTCCGGAGCGCGTGCGCGCGGGGGCGTGGCCCGCGTGGCCGCCCGGGCGGCCGGACGTCGCCCGCTCGGCTGTGTCCCGGGCGCCTGGCGCCTGACTGGCCTCGCGTCTGCCTGGCCTCGCGCCTGACTGACTGACCTCGCGCCTGACTGACTGGCCTCGCGCCTGACTGACTGGCCTCGCGCCTGACTGACTGACCTCGCGCCTGACTGACTGACTGGCCTCGCGCCTGGCTGACTGACCTCGCGCCTGGCTGACTGACCTCGCGTCTGGCTGACTGACCTCGCACCTGGCTGACTGACCTCGCGTCTGGCTGACTGACTGGCCTCGCACCTGCGTGACTGACCTCGCGTCTGACTGACTGACTGACCTCGCGCCTGACTGACTGGCCTCGCG